>JAQFYP010000478.1:0-22750 GCA_034694865.1 Bilobella braunerae | reverse complement strand
TGCGGGGAATCGAACCCCGAACACCCAAGCTAGGACAAGTGTCCTAACCCCCTGGACTACAGGCCGTGGGCTAAAATTGTATTTATTCTAGTTCTTTGTTAGAGGGGAATAAAATTCAAAAATTATATTAATAAATCATGCAAGTACGTTTAAGGTGCTGAACGTGTTAGAAACTAGATCGTTTAATAAATTTGTACTGAGCAAGAGTGTGTTAATTACGGAATAAGTTACTTACAATAATTAACGGACACTACTCATTCAACGCCGTAACAAATGACATTTTTGCGTGGCTGGATTAGTAGTCTGTATGCCCTCGACGAGCGAAACAATTTGAGACGCCGGAGCTCTAGCATTACAAGAAGTGTGTTAGAATTATTTTCTCAAAAAATTAGTCCCGGACAGCTTTAAGTGGTGGAAAAACAAGCTTGATTTATCTGCCTGAAAGGCCTCCAACGTCGCACCTTCCACTAAATTAAAAATGCAAGTCATATTCTTAGTCTCTTGGTATTCAGGTCATTTAAGTCTTAATCTTCTATACCTCAGACTCGCCTATACTAAAGGCTCAACTCATAAAAAGGGGTGACTCTATGAGGAGTCTCTGGTTTTGTATTGTCAGCAGATTACAACCTCCGGCCCACCTCTAACTGACCAATAGCAGGGGATGCCAACGCAACGTGCTGTCATCGAGCCAAGCATGGTCGTAGTGTCGGTAGCGAGCCTCGAACCCCCGCCGATTAACACTACTGGGATTCGAAATAAAGGCAACAAGTGTTGTAGTGTCTAGGTGCGGCGGACAAACTTGGAAGATTAGTCAAAACGCTTTCAATTACTTCTTTTGTCTCAGATACATTTATGAGAGTTGTTGCGTGGTAACCCCTTACCGCAAACTTCATCGAACAGTATTTATTAAAATACGCGAAAGATTTAAAATGTTTAAAATTATTTAAAATAAGTTAAAAAATTAAGGTTAAAATTTGACTAGTTTTAAATCTAGAAATGTCTCATTTTAAGTTTTGGTTAAAAGAAGGCGGGAATTTAAGGTTAGAATTTATATTTGAATTGTTCTTTTTTGGTCAAGAAAAACAAGTAGTCGAACCTCGCCGCTTGATCAGAAAGAACCTGACATCTTGAAAAATTAGTGTTTTTAATTACTAATTGGCAGTTAATTGGTTTAAATGAAATAAAGAAGTAATTGATTAATGAAACTGGTTGTTCTGAGTTGGCTAGGGGCTAAAAAAGTCATTGGAGTGGCCAATTAAGTCCGATTTTGTGTCTTAATTAATTGTTAGAGTTAGCGCTTAGCTGTTTTGGGTTTTGGCTCTAACATTTGAAAGGTCAAAAGGTTATTTGACTTTCAAAAGTATTAGCTCTCCCTTTCTATTAATATTAATTATTTAAAGTAGTCTCGCAACAGAATTTAGAAATCAGTTATTAGCTTAGGTTAATATGCCTTGTTACAATATGCTTTCTTATACTTAAGCTCATGCTTTAAAGAAGGCAAGATGTCAGTTGACCGCGTGGAAAAATGCCATAATGCCAAAGTATTTTTTAATTTTTTTTCAAAAATATTCTGTCCAAATAAAATTATTCTTGGGTTAAAAAAAATTGACCTAGACGACCCAAAATTTGTAGAGTATCCACCGAAACTTTAACATTTTTTTTTACAATCTGGTTACTTTAAACTTTTTTTTTCGAGACGATAACTTCTAG
Source organism: Bilobella braunerae (assembly GCA_034694865.1). NCBI lineage: Eukaryota > Metazoa > Arthropoda > Collembola > Poduromorpha > Neanuridae > Bilobella > Bilobella braunerae. Next base: position 21,040 of record JAQFYP010000478.1, on the reverse strand, counting down.
CCAAAAAAGTTGATCTTCAGTGCAGCCCGCTTCTGTGATAATTGCAATGAACTTTAAATAGTCTCCTATAGTCCTGAGTGGTTCCTTTAACGTTCACTGTCACAATAATCGTGAGCTTAGTGTATCTTCTAGCTTTGAGCACAGCTATTAAAATGAAGAACCCGCAACCGTTTTCATCGATGGAAACAATAGTGCCGATGCTAATCTCACTTGTATTGATTTTAATTTATGGGTTTTGCCTCATAGGTGCAAGTAGTGGTAGAAATAGGGATGCTCATGCTCACATGCTGCGTCCGCTATGCGGGAAAGTCAAATAAAGTGCCCTTTTTTACAGATTGAGTGAATTTTTAGTATTTTGTACCACTACTAGTGCATAGGACTTTTGATCGTGGTGGTCATTAGCCGCAGCATGCACCACGTTAAGATAAGACACAAAAGCAATACTTTTGCGTTTAGAGTTTTTTTTTGTTAAAATTTGTCAGGCATTATACGTATTACAAATATCAAAACCACGTCAAAGACTTGGTCTTGTTTTTCCAGGTAATACTAGGTGTCACCACATTTGTTTGGGAACTTCATTAGAACTCTTATATTTACAAATCAACAAAAATTGAAATCCAAAAATACAGATGACAAATATAATTCCTCGTACCTCCTAAAACTGGAACATATAAAATAAAGTTGTTAAGCTTAGAATACAATTCTAAATTAAACTTCAAAATAAAGTTCATTACATAGATCAAATTACAATTCTATGCCGCAATGAAAAAAACAGTATTTAAATTCCGTATTGTAGGAACATTCTTTTATTTTGGTACATTTTATTTATGGTTTGTAATTTAAATTAACGTTTTAACATACAAGAACAATTCTATTATGAATTACCATTTTAAAATTTTATTTTAGCAGTTCTTAAGTTTTTAACTGTATTTTGGAAAATCAGTTTGCAAACATTTCGCATTGCAATTGCATTTTGTATATTGTAATTGCTGCAGCTATAACTTTATGTTGCACTCAATGTAGGGATACTCTAATTTTATTTTTTGCAATAGTTATTACGCTGTGCCCATTTACTCTTACTCTTATCTTTGAGTTTTGTCATTTCTTTTTCTTATAATTGAATTTCGATGTTGTTGTACTTTACAGTTGCACTCGGCAATTCCAGAGTCATTGCAATTATTATTTTGTGTTTGATTTTTTTAGTAAATATAATTGCGGGGTTAGTACTCCTCTGTTTAGAACAAAGGCAACAGATGCCGAACCTTTAGCGTGGCTCTAACTGGAACTGAGACTTTATACTTGAAAAATTTGTTGATTCATTTTTTTTTGAAAACTCATTCCAACTAAGCAGTGATTTTTAGTGTTGCAAAATGGTTACCTTAATTGCAATTTTGAGAATCAAAGTTTTGAATTTTTTTTGTGAAGATAAATATATGGGTTTTTCAACAGATTTCGGTAATAGCGTAGCATACTTCAACACGTGCAACAGTTGAGATATTTGCCTGTTTAAGCTAAAATGCACACTGCATTTACGGAATATTAAAAAATTGCAACTTTTGTAGGAAAATGAGTAGGAATCGTTGAATTGAGGTAGTAGCTGGGAATATGCAATCAGTTAAATTTGACCAAATTATGCTACTTAAAACATTGCGGAAGGAATAATTTCAAAAAGTTTCCTGTACCTCGATTTTTGAGAAAGTTTTTGTTTACAAAAATCAAATACCATACGATCGGGTGACTACCGCATCATTTATATGTTGGGTTTCAAGCGAGACTGTACTTCTAAAAAGATTCCTACGCAAATTGGTGTTATTAATGTTAAGAAATCTGAGAATTTCGTACGGTTTGATTGTATATTAGACAATTTTGGTATCTAAATGTCTAATTTCTAAATTGCTAAAAACAAGTTTTTAGCAACGTTGTAGTTGACCACATGTAAAACGTTTCTGCTGCAACGTTGTTTCCACAGTGATATCGCCAATTTTAAAAATACCAACTTTCTAAACTCCATTGAAGTTTGTTCAACTCTCAATCGATTTTCTCTATTTTCCCTTGAATCGTTTCCAATATCCGGTAATTACATTTTGCAAACCTTATAGAAGACAGTGGAGCTCTTAATATACCGGTTCATAATTTTGATAGAAAAATTACCGTTTTCTTAAAATATCTGTTTGACTATATCAAAAAAACTATATTATTTTGTTGAAAAACTATGGGCTGATTTCATAAGGGCTGAGTTCTCATAGGACAGCATTTTATGGCAGGTTTATTACACTAGTAGTAAAAATTAAAAAAGCGCTATTAAAATTTGAACCTACTTGCTTTTGGAGCCCTCAAAATTTTCCTTATATGACTCGAGTACATTTTATATATACGTCGTTTATTATATTATATGTATATTATTTTGTACATATCTACAAAAAACATGGCATATATTAAGAATACTAATCGTTAACCAATTTCCTTTTTTTCTCATTGTTTTTACTATAGTTTCAAACGTTTAGCAATCAGCACTTGCAGGTTATTTGAGGTTATTGCCAAAATGTTGACCAACCTTCAGTTGAAAATGTTGAAATTTATTTTGAGAGCTTGTCACTACGTGAATAATGGCCCGTTTACATATGATTCAACAACAAATACTCTGAAGACATCAGCAGCTCAAATGTCGCGCCATACTAGTCATGGCGGTCGAATTTTCGTATATCATAGTGCCTAATTATTAAAGCATCTTTTTTCCCAACTGAGTCACCTATCAAGGCGTTCTTGGGCTGGTTTGTAATTGTGCTTAGCTTAAGTCCAGGTCTCGTCAGACTACTTTTCTTTCTTTCGGAATTTGCTGCAGTTGTAAATAATTGTTTTCAGCTCCAGGACTAATTTGGTAAATACATGTTTTTATTATTTCACTTAAATTTTAACTCGTGTTAAAACAAAAGTTTATGTGGATAGCTACTTTATTTTTTCTAATTTTGTCACTCTAGTTTATTTTTTACGTTCGTTTAGTAAATCATTTCCTATGCATCAGTTAAATATTTGATTTTGAAAATGTATCAGGTTTATGAGACATTTTTGCTAATAATATTTAAGTCAATATATAAATGACAATAGCTGGGCAAATAAATTTTTAAAAAATATGCATACATATGAATATTAATATTATCTGCACAGGTTTAGCCAATTTCGCTTGAACTGAACGTAACGACTGAAAAATTAAGTTTACAAATGCAGTTAGGAGATGTGTTTTTTAAAATTTGTAAAACTTTTTAATTATTACGAGTAATATAATTACATATAGGATTGTTTTGTTCTGAATGCAGACAAATACGCTACTGCGGAAGATAGGGCAAGCGGTAGGATGAGGGAGTTTGTGCATGTCATTCTATTGGTCATTGGATCGGCAGCGGTGGTCTGGGTTGCTTTCCTTGGCATGTATCAAATCAGAAACTTACTAACACCGTGGTTTTTTTTTGCTTCACGGAGCATTTCTGCCGATATTCATTTTCGTTTTTGCACATGACTACAAGATGCATACGTGTTTGAACACTTATTTATCCGTTGTTTCATTTTGGCTAAAAAAGACTGCGTAAGGAATCTAAATTAAACAAGGCACTATCGTTTGCAACATACCATGTGGTAACATAAAAGATATCGAATATTTTCATTTGAAATACATAAGTCAAATTTGTTACGAAGCGGTGATATACTTTGCGCAGTAGCACGGTATATGTGTATTTTATATACCATAATCTAAGTAAATCATAAAGCAAATACTGAATATGGCAAAAACCTTTTACATGAAGGGATTTCTAACATTTAGAAAATTGACCCAAAAAAACAACGCTTTTAATGAAGATGCTATTTATATATATCGATCGACGGCCCTGCTAAATCTGTTGGGGAACGTTGCCTTCGGTGCTTTCTTCTGCCCACTCTCGAAGCTCGGATTATTATTAATGATTGCCATTCAGTGTATGGAGCTATCAAAATAGCTAAAAGTTTTGGAACTATGATGTACATCGCATCGCTGGGCGATATCCTCATGCTACTTGTTATGGTTCCGCCTACTGCTTATGCAATCTCCACCATACTTGATTATTCTAGCATGTTTCATTTAAACCTCATATCAAATAGTGTGGAAGGGCGGTACATGCTACGTCAGAGACTGAATTCTATGGCGGTATGACGATGCAACGTTGGTTCATTCTACTATATGGAGTCACACGCAAAGCTCAGTATGGTTGACAACCTTGCAAATTGGACAGTATTCTTATTGCTAAATTATTGAGCTGCAATATTTGTTGTCTGACACAAAGTGATCGGTTGCTAGTTACATAGTTGATGATTAGCTAAATCAATTTTACAGTCACAAAACTATGATTTTGATTTCTGTTATTATTAATTTCAATCCATTTCTTTTTATTTGATATTCGGCGTAAGCCATAATCAACACGATTAACAGGTTATAAATGTGTATTTTCATATTTTAAATTGGTAATGTAAATTTATGCAAATAATGGATTGTTAATTTAGGTTATTCGTTAGTCAAATTAAATTAAGTTCAAACTGATTAGTTAAATTAGGAGTGTAGAATTAAAATTAGAATTAGAATTGTATATTTTGATGGAGTGTGGGCCGTTTCCAAATGTTGTTGGGTGGTTGGTCAGTATAGTAGATTTAAAATGTTGAATTTAAAACTGTCGTAGAATTATGGTAGGGGACCTGGTTGCTAGATTTTCCGTCTTCAATTTGCTTCCGGTTCGTCGTTTTTGGTTTGTCCTTTTTGGTTTACTGCAGGGGAGTCGAGGAGTTCTCATCGTGTAGTCTGTACTTCTCTAAGTTCCATTTTGTGGGCTTCTTGGCGGTGACAATTTTGCAAACTGGGGTTTTCTGGATGTTGTATAGTAACAAGAGATGTTGCATAGTAACCCCCGTCACAAATTCCGTCGAACAGAATCACCGTTGCCTTTCTATCAATATTTAAAAAAGCAGTTTACCAATGTACTCAAAGTAGGATTCTTACGAAATAATATAAGACTGTCATTTGTACGCCCACGACCCGTACGAGTCCGGGAGGTTAGGAGCCTTGCCCTAGCTTGGGTAGGTGCCAGATCGAATCCCTGTGCGAGCACAGTAAAAATAGAGGTGTGGTAGTGGTGAGAAAAAGCGTGGAAAGTTTCGGTCATGGAGGAGGAGCTTAGCTCAGTATGCGCTCGGTGGTCAGCCTCTGCCTATGCAGAGGCTCACCGGTTGTCATTGCCCAGATGACAGACCTATGCCATTCTCCCCAACTCACAAGCACAAGCATTTGTTGACCAAAGGATAGGCAAATGTCAAAGAGCAAAAAAAAATTTGTTTTTTTATCATCCTTTCAACTGAATTTAAAGAAAATGCTAAGTAGCGCATTTGTCTAAGTAGCATAGCTTTTATATGTATTTGCAATTTTTAGTTAATTTAATTTAATTTAACAAAAAATGAAACAAATTTTTTATTTTTTTTTAGCAAATGACCAAAGCCATTGTATCTCTGGCGGGATTTGGTTAGGATGAATTAATAGTACTTACAATTTTTTTACTGCGTCATCCGTACTTATTGAGTTAAATTCACGGTAATGGGTTACACCATCTTGCTCCAGCCAAAAGAGTTGCTCTTTCGTGAATTCCGCTTCCTTTATAATTTTATCAAACGCTAAATAGTCTCCTTTAGTCTCTTGGGACTTTCCTTTGGGGTTAACTATGACAATGATGATTTGTGTACTCTCTGCCTCGTAGTTCGGCCATTACTTTCAAGAACCCGCCACCGTTTCCAGAGATGGAAACAATAGCGCCTATTCTAAGTGTACTTCTTTTGGGCGTATGCCCTCGACTTGATGCTGGAAGAAGCGATAATGCATAGGGCAGAATGCGCGCCGCCTCGTGGGCGAAGGCGAAATTCCAATATTCAACGTTGTCAAGTACAGTGGCGGTTATTCCCATGCGGTATTGGGTATCCTTCACTTGTTGTTGTGTTACACCATAAGAAATATTAACAATTGGATTAGGGTTAGGTGCAAAGCAGGGCACAATGCAGAGAAACAGAATGTTGAAGATACAAGTAGAAAAGGTCATTCTTGTTATGCTTTGTGGTGTTTTACTTTAGCGTTGAAGATAGTTGTGGCGCATACAGCAAGTAATAGTGTGAAGTAGTTAAGCCACTTTATAGTACAAGAAAAATCTTCGCCTCCTTAAAATTTAACTCCCCATTTGGGTTTAATTGAAGAGACTGGATAGGGGAGCACAACTTGCGCTACTTACCTCATTGTGCTTATGAAAGTGCTAAAGGGTCATATAGAAAAGGAGCGTTATTTTATATTCCCGCAAAGCGGAAGGTCAACATGTAAAGTAGAGGGTAGGTATGTGAAAGGATAAGGAGCTCATTAACGTAGTTGTTGTCTTTAAGCGGAATCAATAGACTATCCGTAACGTTCCGCTGTTTTACGGGCCTAGTCCACAAATGGATGATATCAACCTCAAATCAGGTACGGCCATAGCTTTCCGCTGACAACTGTATGCAAATGAAGGTAGCATTCTCAATTCTAAAAAAAACCGTATGATATGAAGCCTATCCGCTAATTTCCAAGTGTTCTGCCTGTATATAAATAATTCACGGAGACACGGGCATACACAATGTCAGAGGCAAGTCCTTAAGTATTTCCTTAAGGACAAAGCCAACATTGAAGACTTTGCATATGCTCGATTTACTTGAGTGTAATTTCTCTTTCTTGTGTTTTTCTTTATACAGTTATTAGTATTACGTTGCACTGATTGTGTTTAGTTCAACATTGTTTTAAAAGAATTTACTTCGGCCCCAAATATTAGTATACGCCAAAACATGATACGACATTGCTAGTAAGAATAAAAGCAATAAGAAAAGTACTGTAAGAAACTGGAGAAAAAACACCTGAAGAATAGTACTCGATTAAAAGCTCTGAAAAACAAGGGGAAATAATTGCGTCAGCCATCACGTCAGCCCTAAGCCTACACTGCAGAGAGGCTTCATTCAATTTTTTTGCCTGCTGGTTGTTTTTTCAAAACCTCAAAAAAACACGTCATCTTGAAGTTTGCGAGAATTTCATTTTTGTTTTAATAAAAAAAAAAGCTGTAGTCTTCCATGAACAGTTGAACAAGCTTACTCCGAAACAAACGTTAATCATTTCTTAATTCCAGTTTCTAAAGTTCTTTTCTTTATTGTGTTGCATTGACCAGCCAACAAAGCTCGTCATCATACGTGAGATGTTGAATAAATTAACTTTAATATTGTAATTAAATAAACAAATGCTGAGACATTGATATTCTTTATAAAAAACTTAGTAAATTAAAGGAGCGTCATTTGCTATAACAGCAATGCGGCTGTACGGCTACGGCTACGAAGGGTAGGGACGTGGTAGGGAAGGAGCTCATTAGCATGGATGTTGTAATCTAGCAGACACAACAGACTATCCGTAACATTCCGCTGTCTTACGATTCTAAAGCACAAAGGGGCCGAGAACAACAACCAGACGTTAGGTACGGCCGTATGTTTCGCCTGATAACCGCAGGTGACCCTTTGCAAATGAATGCTGGTTTTAAGTTACTGGGAAATCTATTCTTTAATTTCCATATCTTCTGTCAGTCCTACACAAGGTCAGAGGCAAGGTAATTTCTTCAAGGGAGAAACCAATAGCAAAGACTTTTTTGTGGCTGATCGGGGGATTTGAACCCCAGTTCTTATGGTGGCTAGAGGGATACAGAAAGTTCTATCCAATAATCCAACACCGCCACACAACACTACTGGGTCAGGATGTATATATTTTATTGGACTAATAATGTTGATGCTACGGTCAAAAAAAATTTTTTGTTCACTATACTACACGAAATTTTTTGAAAATAATTTAATTAAAACGGAACAACTTATTGTTCATCTTTGAATGTGTTTTCATTGTCATAAAATAATGTGTATGTAAATCCATCATACATCATTATGTGCAAACTAAGTCACTTATCCGGCTATTTGTTGTTTTACTTCTTAAAACATATTAATTAAAACTGTAACGCGGTCAGTTTCACTTGGAAGGCATTATTGGTATATAATTTTTTCATACAAGTGAAACAGAGAATTTAGAAGCTAGTTTACACTAAGCTTTGCATATGCTCAATTTACTGGAGGGTTTTTTATACGGTTAGTAGTACACATTGCACTGATAGTGTTTAGTTTTGAGTGAAGTAAAATTGTTTCAAAAAGATTTACTTCGGCCCCAAATATTAGTATACGCCAAAACATGATGCGACATTAATAATAAAAATAATAGTAATAAAAAAGTACAAAAAACAGGAGAAAAAAACCTTTGAAAAAATAGTACTCGTTTTAACGCTCTGAAAAACAAGTGGGAAAAAAAGTTGGGTTAGCGCTCACGTCAGACCTAAGCCTACATCGCAAAGAGGCTTCATTCAATTTATTTTGCCTCGTGGAGGATTTTGCAAATTCTAAAAGGAACACGTCACCTTCTGAATTTTGCGAGAATTAAGTTTTTGTTTTAATAAAAAAAAGCCGTAGCCTTCCAAACATGTTTTTACAAATTTACTGCGTAACAATGTAGACAGTGAAGTCCTCTGCAGTGGAGGGCAACAATAGCTACACCACTAAGCTTAAACCGCCAAACTTATGAAAATCTTGAGGTAGAACTCTAACAAAAAGACTTTACAAGCTAAGAAGTTCATATTTATTTATAAAAACAATTTTAGAGCGCAAATTACTTCAGGTTAAAGATGTTTAATAATTATAGATTTTGTAATAACAACTTCTTTGAACAATGATTGAGTCAGAAGTTTGCCTAAGGTAATATAACATTACAAGATTTGTTTAATTATGATTCAAATTTTTGTACCCTAAAACAGAAAACTATATTTTATTTTTGACAATATAACATTAGAATAACGCTGTAGTTTGTATTTTAGAGGAGGGGAGGTACTAATTATAGATTAATCATTTACAATGATCAGACGTCAAACGGGCCCATTGCAGTAACTTGTGTGCACCGATTTGCTGTACTGATTTTGTTGTCCTAATAAAAATGTTCTAGTGTATTTTATGAAAACGAGAATATAATTTAGAAACAATTTATTTATGTCAGCCTAAGTAAGTTTCTGTTCAATGTACTGTAGGACTCCATAAAATTCACATTCGCACAGAAAAGGATCCCATGACTCCCTCACCGTCTCTCACTTATTACAAAGTGGTGTGCTCGTTAGGTTAATTTTGCTTAAATGTTTGTTTAGAGTAATATGTCCAGTTGTACTGTGGGTCTCTATCTTAACCTTTTCCGGTCAAATTTGAAGAGAAAGTTTCCCGCGAGACTCAATAGTTCCAGTAGAATATTTAGGGTTTTTATGTATTTCCTGATCATCTGAGTAGGTGTTGTATATATGTAATGGTAGTTTTATAATTTTGAGATGCGACTGGATGACTAGAATTGACTGCTGTGGACCAATCTGTTCGGTTAATAACACTGTTAATTGCCATTATAATTGGAAACGTCACTTTTGTATTTGTAAAAAATTTCAAATGGCAAATTTTATTAGTAATTTGTTTGCAGTTGCTTCGCAAAGTTTTTTTAGTAATATGTGTCTGGTGTTTAAAAAATGGGCAATTTTGCAAATTTCAGGAGAATGACGCGCTTGTTTCAGGTTCTGAAGCACACTCCACGAGGCAACTTTGTGATTGAATGAAGCCTGTCTGTGGTGTCGGTTTCGAGGAGGCAAATAATTTTCTACTTGTTTTTCTGGGCAAATAATAAAAATAATTAGTTTGCTGGTTTTACTAACCCTTGCTAATTACTTTGTTATTAGTAGGATCGTACACTTCATATCGTGGCTGACAACAGCGACTTTCTATCTAATGTAATTGTCTGAGAAAAGTTGTTCCAAGTAAATCCGAGTAAAAGGTAAAATATGGCATTTCTCAAAATACCAGAATTGATCAGTTCAAGAATATTTTGCAACTATTAGGAACAATAATCCACTTTATCTTCCACGGGTAACATCAACGATAATGGACTTGCGGCTACAGTAAAATACTTTATCGTTAAAATCATAGTTTATTTTCATGAAAAGATCCCCGAAGAGAAAAAAAAGAAATAAACCCTGTAGTGGTAATACAGTCAGTAGGAAAATTAAACAAATTATGAAAATTAATGATTTAAAAGATGAAGATGAGTTATTTTTTGGTGAAGACTTCATTTTGGGGCGAAAGGGGTCACCGGGTCATTGAAAATATTTTATACTTTTAATTTTGCACAAAACAGTGTTTGACCATGAAAGGTCACTTTGGGGTCAGGGGGTTATTTTTTGGAAAAAGCCTACACGGTCATCTGAACCATCCTAACTTTTTGTTTTGCACAGAAAATTGAAATGTTATTATAGGGTCAAGGGGTCAATTCAGGAGGCCTCTGGGGTTGTTGGAATCATCCTAAACGTTTGTTTTGCACAAAAAATGTATTTGAGCTTGAACAGTCATTTTTAGTTCAACGGGGGTCAAATCTAGTATCATGGGATGTTGCTGACATTTACCAAAAATGGTTTAAGACTAATTCAAGAATTTAAAAAAATTTGAGGTGGACTCGTTAAATGAAAAGATTTTTTTTTGAAAATGTGAAATTTTTTATTATTATTTTTTATATTGAAATCTATCTCATGTCCAAAAGTTCTGGTGATGCATGATGTCGTGTTAATGTTGTGTTTAGGTTTTTGTTCGAGTTTTTATTTGCGTTTTTTTTTCTTTTTGTTCAAGTTTTTATTTAGATTTTTTGGGTGACGTTTTATTAAGGTATTTTGGAATTATGTTTAGGTTAAAAGTTTTGTTTTAGGTATTCGATTTTTTTTTGGTTTTTATTTAGGTTTTGGATTTAAGTTTGGATTTAGGTTTAGTGTTTTTTGTTTAGATTTTAGGTTTTGGTTTTTTTTAGTTGGTTTTCACCAACGTTTACCAAAGGTTTTTACATAACTACTTAAAAATGTAACTCTTTCCCACATTATATTTTACTTATTTTTGCGGAACTTGGTCGAAACTTAAAAATATTATTTGTTTTCAATATTGAGGAAATGACACTAACTTTGTTCCCTTCTAAAGGAAAAAAATGATAAAAAATCAAATTTCAAAACACGAAATAGATCCTGAATTTCAAAACAACATCACCATCTCAACTCAAAATCTTAACAGTCAATACACAACAACGCCATCTGCCAGCATTGCAAAAATCTGAAGTCTGAAATCAAATGACTATGTCAAACTCAAGCGCTGTTGTACCTTTTTGAGCATGTCACAATTCTTGTAAAATGCATCACACATTAGCGCCGTAAAATGCGGTTGGGAGAAGGATAGAGTTCAGCAGATTTGTAATCATGTTTATGAAGAAATTACTCGGAAATTGAGAACATAATTCAAGGCTGCCGAGGAAGCGTGGCCCTTGGTGACTGCTTTTTTCTGAATGTCTGCTAAAATTCCCTGTAGAGGAGGAAGTAACACGTAAATAGGTGTTCTCTTTGGTTGGATTGCATGACCAGGGGAACAGTCAGAAATTTTCTTTTGTTTTCTGAAATGCTGTTCCTTTTCATTTGAAGGTTTCTTTTTTAGGAATTCAACCTGATTTTGAGAACACCGTTACTTGTGGTTTTGCTTTGTCAACTTCCAAACATTGGGCGTTAAATAAGCCAGAAAAATTTTGCTCTCAAACAACTCTTTGAGATGCGGCTACAATTACCAAGTCTTCTTCTATACAACGGACGGACGGACAGACAGACGGAAAAAACAAAGAAAGATAAAGTAGTTTTTGCTCCGCTTCTTCTACTTAACAAACTGTTCCTGGTCACGTTGCCAAAAACCAATCCAATTCCCAAGGGACGCTAGCTGCCCTTGCGCCTTACGCGCAACTAGCAAACCCACTTTCTATTGATGACGTCCAGAATGAAGTCACATTTGCTTTGGAAACTGGTGTTGTAAATCCGAACGGAGCGTAAGACTTTTTTAAAAGTGGAAGTAATTATTATTGTTAATTTTGTTGTACAGAGGAATGTTACGGATACTTTGTTTAGCCTGCCTGATGACATCATCTATGCTAATGAGCTACTTCCCCACTACATCCCTACCCTCTCTAACATGTTGACCAACCGCTTTGCGGAAATGTGCCTTAATTTAATATGCCTTTTCCTTTTCTGTTTTCTAAAAACGGGCTTGTTAAGGAAATTACATTTTAAAATTTTTGTAAAAGAAAACCCCCAGAAATAAATTATATTCGTTGTAATTTTATTGTCCGCAGCCTACTGCTCAACAACAACTGTTAAAGAAGGCGTCATCGAGTTTAGCCAGTTTTCAAACGCTGCATACAAAAGATGGGACACACTACTATGCTGATGTTTTGCGTTTTGTAACAGCTGCCAAGGTCATATCCGATAGCAATATGACTGAAGAAGTAAACTCTTCTTTGACAACTAACGAAGCAAATCAAACTGGACCGTGAGTAAAAGCATAAGCAGCTTATTGCGTTAATGATATAATACATAAATAATTATTAAATATATCCATATCTTCTATTTTAGATACGCCACCCTACTGAAAAAAATATTCAACATTCTTAACCAACCAAACTGCGTTGCAGTAGCACAGTTTAGCGCAAACTTGCTACTCGACTTGCATTTTGTGGGTCTTGGACTACATATTCCAGGTGCTATGAATGTTTCGTAGACCCAAATTGCAACAACAAGCTTGACAATATGTGTTTCTCTACAAACACTTGCTACACCGTCAAATACGGGAAACGATGATTTCTTTTCCGAAGGAATGTACTATTTTTCATTCTTGACACCACAATTTCTGATCGCAGAACTCGCCTACTCCTTTAACTTGGCAATGGGCCAGTGCTCGGCGTAAGTTTGGTGCTCAAAATTTACCTTATGTGTTTCGTGTGCGTTACATGTTAATTTGTCAATGTTATACCTTACAGTTTGTTTGACCCCATGCTGGCTATGTTTCAATCTGCTCCGCCAGGGTCGTTGCCAATGACTTTAGCAACACAAATAGCGAATGTTGCACAATATCTTGGCAAAAGCACTCAGTGTCTCCTAAATTAGGAAAGCTGTTTTCAAGAGCTCCTTTCCTTGAAATCTTGACCAGTATTTAAAAATAAAATGTTTACATTTACTGAACTCCTTTGGTTAGTTTATTTGTAATAAAGGTTGTATTGAATAAAAACGATTTGATAAATTGTGGAAATCATTAGAAATAAACTGAAATTGTGATCGGAAATTGTTTATTTTTCCAAGAATTGTTTGATTTTTTTCTGTGCGTCTGTCCCTCCGTGTTTAGCAATTTCACTTCAAAACTACAACTTCATTCCAAAACTTCAATTCCACTTCAAAACCAAAACCAGCTCCCATAAATTGGCATCAAAATACCTAGGATCATCCGAAGATAAAAACACCGTGTCACCGTGTCATGGGAGCTTGACCATTCTCCCTCAATTCCACAACCCCTACATGACTGCCAAAACCAAATAAATTATATGTTTTGTGTATTTTTTAGTATTAGAAGTAACAACAGATTAAAACTAGACAATATCAATACTCAGACAATAGGCGATAGGTTGTTGTGAATTAGCAATAAGTCATCTTAACAGTATTTATTACAGGTTTTTATTGGTTGTGGAAATGGAATATAAGCAAATATACGGAATTAATTTTGTATCGGCAAGTTAATTGGCCTATTTATTTATACTACTTCTTTTACCTCAATTTCATTGTTTAGGTCTGATTTATGCAATTCGCCAAAGAAGCATGGGGTGCTGAAACTAAAAAAACAAGCTACGAGTTTTCGATTACCAATTTTTTGTTAAAAACTTACATTTTGTCCAATGAAATAATTTTTCCCTGGTTTCTAGCTTCCTTCCTTCCGGTGTCATTTTGCGGATGATTTTGTTCTGGTGACAATTTCAACTGCTACCGGGAAAAACACATCATAATGTTGTGTTTTGTCGTTATGTAGCCGTAAACATAGGACCTTTGCTAAGTCAACTTCCTGCATAGTCCCACTGAACGCCAAGAAATCTCATTTTTTTTGGAAGTGTTAAGTTTTCTTTTGAATGACTAAACCTACTTTTTGTTTAAATATGTAACATCGTCTCAACTTGCGCCTATTGTGGTTTTCAGATTAATTTTGGTAACCTAAACTTTCAATTCAAAAGTGTTGTTAAGTTCCACACACAAAAATATACATTTAATAATTACTTGAGTCCTGTGGGAATTGGCCTGAAGAAAACAAAATCGTAATAAAGCCGTATTTTTATGCACAGATTAGTCGATAATCGGCTAGGCAATGTTTTTTTGGTAAATTTCAGTACATCATCGACTGGGGACATTGGTTGCATTTTACGGTATGAAGCTTCTCCGAGTTTACACAGCGTATACTTAGGATACTCTTAATTGTATGCCTGTGGCAATATCTAAACCATTAGACATATGTTGCATTTAAACATGAACCTAACCTAAAAGGTATAATTAAGTGGAGGTGCCTTGCATTCCGTCGTAGGCTGAAGCCAATTCCTTTTAGTTTAGTCATTAGTTTTAAAAGAGTTTATTATTTCTGAAATCAACTATATAATTTTGCTTGTAGCTGAACATTTCTCACTTTTAATACTGCATAAGTTAATAAATAGGACAAATGTTTAATTGGAAACCAATCAAATATTAAGTTCAAGTGCTCAATTACAACAGACTAAGAATAAATTTAATCAAAACTTAAATGCATGTTTGTATATTTCTTTGTATGCTAGTTTTGAATCATATTTCGAGTCAGGTGCTGAGTAAATTGTTCTCGACGTTTCGGCATCAGTTATTCAGTTTAAAATTCAGGATGATATTCAGAAGCATTAAGTAAAACTCTATTATTTGTAATGCTAGAGACTGGATACCTATAAGACGTTTTTTTTGCTGATTAGAAGGTTTGTCACTTACAATTAACGTTACCTAAAAGATAACTGCAGTTTAACTATATGATCGGTTTCAAGTACCACTGCTTTTGGTTATATATGCTAGCTTCCCTAGTTTGTACTATATCGGAAGTTATAATTTCTTTTATTATATGTTGCAACAAATTACAATCAAATAATACAGTCTCCTTACTCTTGACATTCACATTACTAACCATGTGGGTTAAATTCTTAGCATTTGTCCAGGAAATATGGTAACCTTTCTGCTAAAACCTGAGCGATATCGTAAATTCAACCGTTATAGCTTGGTTGATATTACTCCAATTGCTACTTTGGGAAACATTAATAAAAAAATGTCAAATTGACCTACTTCCAGTATCTGAATAGTTCCTAGTTCTATATATTACAAAAATTAAATAACTGTAGTTGGACTCTAAGAAACTATCGAATGTTGCAGATAGTTTAATATATATTAAAAACAATACTTGATTTAGGTAGGATAGTAATAAGCATTGTTGATTTGCTGCCATTTTTACTAAGATTTCAGCAGCACTTTGTATTCTTTCCTTGTCATTATTCTTTTTACTTTTACAGGTGGTGCTCTGACATTAAATTTGATATCACGGGCGTACTGCGTCTATTGTAAAAGATGTTGACTAATCTCCAGTTGAAAATGTTAAAACTTGTATTACGCGCTTGTCACTATGTAAACTACGGCCCATTTACCTATGACTCAACTACAACTACCTTGAAGCCTTCCGAAGCAAAACTGCATCGTGCAATAACAGTCATGGTTGTTGAATTTACATATGTAACAGTGCACAGCTGCCTTATTCTTAAAGCAACATTTTTCCCTATTGAGTCAACCTTTAAAGCGTTTGTGGGCTGGTACGTGTTTATGCTTACAACTAGTGCATATCTCCTCCGGTTAAATCTCGTCCTCTTTCCTGCGGAATTTGCTGCAGTTATCAATAACTGTTTTCGTCTCCAAGAAGCATTAAGTAAGTATAATTCAATTCAATTCAAATTGAAAATTCAAATAAACAATTTTAGTTTACAGCTTGTTGTATAACAGAGGAATGTACGGCCATTTTTCAAAGTTTTAAATTCTGTTTTTTTTAGATTAGGTGATTTGGTTTAATTCGACCGGTTTATGGATTACTACTTTTTGATGCCCTAAGATGTTTTAAACACCGACTTACTATTCACAACAAAAATGATAAACAAAGGTCGTACAAACATTTCCGGAAATTTGTTTAAAAAAAGTTATTTCCAGAAATTTGTTTCAAAAAGTCTTTTAAACAATTGGCTACTTTTTGCTTTGTTTAAGTTTACAAATCAACATTAAGATAACTATGCATGCTTTTTAATGCAGAAAAACATTTATCTACGGAGGACAAGGCGGGTGGGAGGATAAGGGAACTTGTGCTTCTAATCCTCTTTTCGGTTGGATCAGTGGCTGTCGTCTGGGTTTACCTTCTGGGTTTGTATCAAATGAGAAACTTGCTAACTCCCTGGTTGTTAATTCTAAACGGAACATTTCTGCCAATAATCTATTGCGGAATACACGACTTCACCCTACACATGTGTTTGAACTCTTACCTCTTCGTAGTGCCGTTTTGGCTAAAGAAGGCTGTGTAAGTATTAAAATTTAAATGTGTCAAAACAAATGTGGCTTGAAACAATAGCTAACGTCTCCTCACCTTTAACACAGATACAATGTGGCTTGAAAATCATTAAATATGAACAAACGCTTACGCGGTAAGCGTAAATCAGCTTTTTTGAGTACCGTTTTGTGATAGTCTTGCTAGACAAAATTCTAAATTAAAGTAGAGTTTTTAAAAGTTAGTTGATATTAATTAATAAATTACAAATTACTAACTGTGAGTTGTTTTCCAGCGATTATGATGATTTTGTAGCTTAGGTAGACTTATATTTTATTTTTCACATTCTCAAAACACCTATTTTTAGCACATTTAAAGCGCATTAATGGAATGTGTGAGGGGTCAAGGGGGTCAAAGGTCACGGTACCTGGAAGGGCAAAACGGCTCAGGGGATACCAACCTTACGTTAACGAAGGGAAAGTAATCCAATTTGAAATGAATGAGCCTACCGATTTGATGATCCGCCCTTAAGGCTCCGAAGAAATGAGGTCCCGGTCTCCCGAGGACAAAGGTCACTTGTAAATGGCCCAAAGGGCCTTTTATTAACACAAAAAGAGAACTGTTGCTCTCAACAAGGGAGCACTAATTAAATAGTGATGTGGACGATTGCAGAGATGACGAACAAGGAGGCGAGGTGTGTGGCGGTCTTTCTCCGTGGTCGGTCCAGCGCAGTCTGCCACGAGTCCCTGCAATACAGAAGCAAAAATAGCTTGGCCGAGGGGAAGAGTAGTGTGTTGTGGGGATGAGGTTATTTGGCCCGATGAGGCTCCACCCCCTTTCTCCTTCCAGTGCTCCAGGTGACCCAAAAGGGGGAGTGCCTGGAGCTTTCGAAGGGGCAAGGGGACGCTAAGGGGTACTTAACCCTACTGTAGCCCTTCAGCATTTTTAGCTATTTTTTAAGCTTTTGTTATCAGCGTGCTTGTCCGTCCGTCTGCGACAAACAATATGTCACAAACTGTCCAAATTTGGCAAAAAGACCTTTGAGACAATACAAAGGCTAAATTCGAAAATGGAGTTGTATCGTCAAACCTTTTGGGGTCTAAGGTCAAGGTCAAATAATTAAAATGAGAAAGGGGACCCTCGCCATCTAAAAATAAAATTGTCAGATTGTGAAAAATTTTTGTGTAAGAAATATATTTGACTATACAAATGCTAAAACCAAGGTCTATGGCAACCATGATACAAATTACGTATACGTAATTTGTATCATTTTTGCCATGGACCTTGGCTAAAACTAAAATTGGCCCAATCGACCACCGTGTCACGGTGTCCGGGTCTAAAAGTCTTTGTAAAAGGGTCAAGTCAAAAATGCACTTTTGTTAGTAAAACCTAACCTAAATGTTAAATACATTGCAGCACAAAATTGGAGAACAGAACACAGTAAACAATTTTGTAAAATTGTGTTGACACGAAACCAGCAATCAGAACCGTTGTCATGACAATATAAATCCGGTATTTTACAATTACATTACAGTATACAATTAAGAATTTTATAAAATTGAAAAGTTGAACTCGTAAAACGTATAGTAATACAAGTTAATTGTTGACATAGTGATAGGCGTAATTAGTTTTTGTAAGTAGATTTTTTTCATGAAATCCTGGCTCGGGCTTCACAAAGTCTGCACACTAGTTTTTTTTAAATGTTAATCATAATTAACTAATGCTTGGAATCCTTGGAATTAAACAATTGACTTAATCATTCCGATGATGGTGTTCAGCCATTTTTACAATTGTATTTGAAAAAAAGTTAAGCAAAAGTAGGTGTAGTAGTTGGGCTCGAAAGAGTATTGCTATAGGTTATAGTGTTAGCAGTAGGTCGCAGCGACTCTTGTCGCAAACTAGCAAAAAATACTGGGTTAAATATTTGCCTAACTACTCAACAGCCACTACTACCAACTTTTATTTATTCTCCACAGTATTTTCTTTTTTCTTTCGTCTGTCCGCCCGTGTTTAGCAATTTGCGCTTCAAAACTACGACTGCGGTGTTATTTAAAAACTACAGTTGCACTTCGAAACCAAATTCAGGTCCCATAGATTCAACATTAAGTATTTAAAACAATAATCTCTCAGTGTCACGAGAGATTGATCTCTAAATGACCCCTAAAACCAAAAAAGTAGTTTTCCAAGTTGTGCTAGTACATATTTTTACTAATAATTTGATACATTGCTAACTGTCATATCCTTGTTGGTGCAACCAGAGGGAAGAAGGCATAAAAAATTTTTAGGGAATCTCCATTAATTTGTTTTCTCATTCTGGGTTCTATCTACCGCGCTACGTTTTTTTTTGCTGAGACAATAAAACACCAGCGCCAAGTTGCAGTCAGAAAATTGTAAAATTTAGTTATTACTAGCCAAACAAGCCCGTCGTAAGACAGTAGAGCACAGAAAGTAACATAAAAATCCTGCAGTCCTCGGAGTAGCTGGTTTGGCTAGTCATAAATAATAGTAATGTATGATCACAAAAATAATCATTATTATACTAAAAGCATTGCTGGCATTTAGGAATTTGTCGGGAAAGAGCAACAAACTCGACGAAGTTGCAATTTTTATTTACCGGTCGATGGCCTTGTTAAACCAGCTTGGGAACGTGGCCTTTGGAACCTTTTTCTGTCCACTGGCCAAACTTGGACTGATGTCATTAGTTGCCTTTTCAATTTATGGAGTTATCAGGGCAACAAAGAGTTTTGGACCTACGCTGTATATTGCAGCGCTAGCTGATATTCTTATGCTAGTTATAATGGTTCCGCCAGCAGCTGCTGCAATGTCTAAAATATTTGACTACTCAAGCATGTTTCATTCAAGTATGAAGGTAAATCTAATAACAAAGAGCGAAGAAGAGCGGATAGTCCTAAACCGAAGAATGAGGTCTATGGCTATATTGCGATGCAGCGTCGGTTCCTTCTACTACATGGAGTCAAGGGCAAAACTCAGTATGGTAGACAATGTTGCAAATGCAGCAGTTTTCTTATTGCTAAACTACTAATGTGCAATACGCATACTATGGCATAAAATTATGTAAATATGGATATGTAGGGAAGTTTGTTAATATTAGTAACATCATCATCTTCATCGGTCAAACACATTAATAATTAAATGTAATGATAATTAGTTAAAATCTATACTTTATCCATTGCTGTAGTAAGCTACAATATTCTAAAACTTCTAAGATCCAAGTGATGTTTTCTAAAAATGAATGATTCTCATTCAAAATACCGCACACATAAACTTCTATATAGCCAGTCGACCACTATGTCCTAACAAATCATTTGTTTAGTAAAGTTAGACCTTGTTATGTGATCATAAGTGGCATAAACAATTGCTAGCTTATTTTACAACTCAAGTCTTGAACTTTATAAATGTCTTTTGGATACGATGGCAATATT
Source organism: Bilobella braunerae (assembly GCA_034694865.1). Classification (NCBI taxonomy): domain Eukaryota; kingdom Metazoa; phylum Arthropoda; class Collembola; order Poduromorpha; family Neanuridae; genus Bilobella; species Bilobella braunerae. Next base: position 1,007 of record JAQFYP010000478.1, on the reverse strand, counting down.
CTGAGAATTGGAGGTGTTATAGTAAGGATAGAAACGTGACCGAAATATGCCATTTTAGCGCTTGCTCGGCGTGAGTCTCACTATTCTAATTCATAGGTAGTGAGCTCTCTCTTACAAACATACAAGAATAGAAACTGCGAGTTACTGTACAAGCAGTGTAATACTACAATAATATCAAAGCGTTTAGTGAATAAGAAAAGTTTTCTACAATTGTAGCTTTATTATTTTGAAGATATATTAAAAATTAGTTTAACGGTAGAGCAAAATTGCAGAGGATACTCTGGTAAAAAAAAACTGTTCAAAAACTGGTTTTATTTTTTGTGCCCTAAAATTACAGTTTGAATTTTGAGCCCTAACTTATATCGCAGAAAAAGTAATTTCAAGGAAATGAAGTAAGTAGTAATTTGATTAGGCAAAGCTGAGCCAAATTTAATCAAATTTGGCGAAAATTCTTGCTGTATAAATTATTAAGGTAAACTGATTTTGTAAATTGCAATACCATAAAAGGGCAATTTGGACGTGAGTTTCATCATTTCTAATAATGGAAACAACGCTTTCAATTTATCCGCAATTTCTTCAGAATAATTCCGATGATGTGATGCTTCTAATAATGTAGATGTGTCTTCAACAAATTTTTGAACTAAAAAATTATGATATCTAGGTATGTGGCATTTTGTGACTGAAACTTTTGCAAATAAAACAAACACTACTAGTTCTTTGGTGAGATTGACATAGTAACGTCTTGCTTTTGAAACATTGACAGCTATTTTTTCCCACTAGTTAATGGAAATTATAAACGTTTGCTTTCATAATCGAGGAAAATTGAATCGCTGTTACAGCATAGTTAATGCCGATCCAGTTTTGTTGCTCTACCAACAAAATCAAAATTTGATAATTTTTTGGTCAATGTTTGGACAAACTTTAGCATTTAGTATGTTAACAAAATTTCAACTAAAAGTTATGAAGTTGGCATTGGGCCTTTGCAACGTGACAAAATTTGGACCCTT
>JAQFYP010000477.1:0-22783 GCA_034694865.1 Bilobella braunerae | reverse complement strand
TCCTCTTCAGCGTAGCTATCTGAGTCTTCTCCTTCTTCTTCCTCATCTTCACTAGACGAATCGGGATCTAATCCTTTAGCAATGTCTTTCAGTTGACTTAACGTAAGCCGATGCGTTCAAACATCTGCATTGTGAAGCACGTGAAGAAGCAGCGAGATGCCAGATTGTTTTGATCCATCGGATTCAGAGTTAGAACTCTGTGCTTCATCCGATACGGATTCGTTGTATTCGTTGGACGAAGTATCGGACACATCTTGGCTAACGTGTACCGTACTGTTGTGACGTTGCAAAGCGTCCTTGCGTGAAAATGTTTTGGAACAAATATTACAATGCCAATTCATATTGCTAAGTATTTTAAAACGGAAGTTGACTGAGTGGTGGTGGAATCAATACTGATGTGCGTTCATGTTGTGCTTGTCATTTTGTACTAATACTTAACCTTGCAAACCTCCCGTTTCCCACAATAAACAACACCCTGATAAATGTGGGCGTATGCAAAACTATCTTTGTTTCTTTAACGCTAAACTTAGAATTAAGTACGATGGAGGAAACCAGTGCCATTAACATGTAAAAGTATGAGTATACCTTGGACAATAGAGTCAAGGTAGGACATTTGAAATGGAGGTGTGACGCTAGTAGCCCCACCTAATGCAGTGGTTGTTTTCAAGGAGGCAATTTTTTATGGGGCAACTGTTGTAGATCATCCAGTTGTAGAGTTTCTCAAACACGAATTTCGCATCGTACAGCTGTGCTTCACTTGGGCTCAACTCCAACTGTATCCCTATGTGACAGAGGCTTGGCGATGGAGATGTTATTATTGCCACATACGTATTGTTCTTTGCTACAATAGTGTATAGCGGTGACGTTGAGCCTCCCATGGCAACAGATAGTGTATTGAAGGAGTAGTCGAGGTCGTGGTCATGTAACGATATTAAATGTGTATGCTTCCAGTAACATAAGTTTCTGCCGTTACAGTGTAATACAGGTTGCAGGGGCGCAATGATCCGTTTGTAATATTCCATGGGTCTTGTAAAGTTGTGGTTAAACAGGAGAATAACCAAACAGTTTTGACGCTGTGCGACAAGTCGACTCTGGATTTGTCCTAAGTGGTGCGGAAGATGTTCAGCATTTACCCAATAGATACTAATGGGGTGCATAATTGCGTATGGTACTTCTACCAATACAGCAAAGTTAAAAACATGAATATTGCAAAATTCAAAGCCGCGAAAAAAATGGTTCGGGTTTGAAATGCTAAAAGAGCAAGCAATTGTAACAGAAAAACTAACTAATAAAATAAAACGCTTTATTTGAATTAGAATCATAACTTTAAGGATAAATAAAGAGTATTTTCTTTAAAACGATCTCGACAATAATGTGCCTTTTTATTTTAACATTAAATAATTTACTTTAATTGAACAGTTATCGTTGTACATACTTATGTGTCTTATGTAGCATTAAGCACAATCAATAATTATTTAGTAATTTGTAGCTATGAACGTAAGATGATGTCAATCTTAGCAAGAAATACATGCCACAAGTGTGCACTTTTTTTGGTTGAACCAAGAGAGCTGGATACATAACTAATGCATATATCAGTGGAAAACCAATATCGAGCAGCAATAGCGGTCAAGTTGCTCAGCTCAATAATTTCAATAAACGTTCAAGGTACATTGCAATTATGATGTTTTCCGCTCACGAGCCAACAAAAATTGAATGCTTTATGAAAACTTTAATTTCCCAAGGCAGCCAATTATCCCACACTAGCTCAATTTTTTACACAAGCGGGTATGTTAACCGTTTGTTTGAAGAAGCGATATTGAAACTGTTTTAGAAGCGCAAAACTTATAAATTTAGAGAACTAATGTACTAAGGTATATTTGTTTCTAAACACAGCTAACAAATTAGTTACGGAACTCAATTCGTATAAGCTAAATGCGATGAGCAAATACCAACAACATGCATAAGTTGACATACATATCCAAATCCAATCGTCATTAAACCCAGATTCAAAAAATGGCCGAACGTTGTTTTTAGTTGTTTTGAAAACGTAATCTGGTTAATCAATAAACTCAATATGCTTTTTAAACCTTTACTTTATCATCAATTGTTTTCTTTCATGTAAGACACGCCCTGGTCCACCTGGATACGGGAACATGTGTAGAACATAAAACAACATTTCAATAAAAATTGTGGCAAGAACTTTGTTTAGCCAAATGTAACGTATTTTCTTGTAACACAAACCATTATCAGAAAGCGGAATTACATTGTTCCAGTTTATAGCCAATAGCTTCATTCAACATAGTGGTACGTGCCATACTCCATAAGAAGGGCCTCCTGCATTAGGTAACATTAATTAGTTGGCAAAATTAAAATGATGTAAAAGCGCGCCGTGGCGCACTGAAACTACTCTGTTGAAAAAAATTATGAAATCGGATTCGTGTTTTGAAAATTTTCACGTTTTGTACTTGGGTTCAAAAATTTTCTTTTGCTCCAAACGTTGAGAAATGTTGAGAAACAATGAGATTCATTGAAATCTAGAAAAAAAATTTTTTTTATACTGAACCAAAATGCCTCTATTTTAACGCTTGAAATGGCCAACTTTTTGTAAACCATAATTTTTTACAAAAGAAAACCAGCACTACAATTCTACTAAGGCGTGCACAAAAATGTAGTGAGAATAGAGACAATGTCATGCTAAAACATATAGCTTTTGCTAGGAGTCGATAAATGATTTAAATATTCAACATTCTACTCCAACAACGGTGCGAAGACGAAGGGAGGACATTGACAGTAAGCAAGAGGAAAAAGTAAGAAAGTTATTTGACATTCCCGGAAGGTTTATGGTCAACATTTATGGAAGGGTAGGGATATGTTAGGGAAGGAATACATTAGCATTGATGTTATCATTTAAGCGGGCCCAACAGACTATCTGTAAAATTTCACTCTTTTACGGGTCAAGCACACAAAGGGAGGACACCAATCTGACGTGAGGTACGGTCGGAACTTTTATCTGACAACCGCAGGTGACTGCAATTGAGGAATTTAGGATTATCTCAATTGAGAAAACCAATTTATGACCATGACTATTGGGAAACCTATCAGTGAATTTATATATCCTACGATTCTTTAGCCTAATCACAGAAATACCCAACTCAGAGACAAGTCAATTTCTTAAGGGAAAAACCTTAAAAAAAACTTTTTTTTTTGTAGCTGATCGGCAGAAATAAAACCTCCGTTTGATCCCAGTGAAGTTGAGAGCCATGTAAATAACTCCGAACATTTCCTAATTTGTTATTACTAAATCAAAATTAATCAAAATTTCCTATGAAATTGCGTTACATGTATTTGGGGATACTAAAAAACGCTGAAGCTATCTATGACATTTCAATAAATAAAACTATTTATAATTATTTAATTGTGACAATTAGCAAAAGTTACTGTTGGAATATATGCAAGGTTTAAAATAATTAAGATAAGTTAAAATGTTTAAAAATTAAGGTTAAAATTAAGTTTAGGTAAGGGACTAGTTTTAAAACTAATTTGTCTCAATTTGAGTTTGTAAAAAAGAGGTAAAGATTCTTAGCATCTATTATTTGAAACGCGCAAAAAGCCAGTCGAACCTCGCCGGTTGACCAAGAAGGAGCCTGCCATTTTGAATTCATCATCAGTTTCTTAATTAATAATCGGTTAATTGGTTTGAAATTTTATTGAATTGAACAGTTAAATAAAAGAAAAGATTGGTTTGACCTAAATGAGTGTTTTGAAGTTGGTTTAGGGCTAAATAGGTCACTTTAGTGGCCAATTAAGTCCGAGTTTGTGTCTAACTATTTGGTAGAGGCTGAAGCGCCTGTAAGGGCTTTAACCCTACCATTGGTAAAAGGTCAAAAGATTATGTGGCCTTTTATCAGTTACCGTTTCAATATTTGGAAAATGAAAAGTGGATTCATTGTAACGAATACCAAAAGTTTACCTTGAGCAATCAAAACTAAGGTAAACCGAAGTATACTTTTTTCGATTCAACTGTAAACTCAATTAAAATGTTGTTAAAAATTTAGGCACATAAAGAAGCAGTGGGTCACTAGAGGGTGATTATGTCTTAGGACGGGATTCATGCACCATATTGAATTTGGTGCATTCACCAAGCGGTGAGTATTCCTCAATATCAATCAATGGATACTTGCAAAATTTTCAAAAAAAGAAAATTTATTGGAAAGCTAAACATGTTTGGAAAATGACAAGCGGGAGTGTTGTCGTAGGCTGGGATTTCCTTGTGAAAATATACTGGAGCTGAGGAAAATAGTTTTAGTTTTAATAGATTCTTAAAAAATAACTTGCCATAGTTAATGGCTTAAAGACAATATTCAGGAAGATTTGAAAATGTCCCAAAGACAAATTGCTTTATAAAAACTTAAAATGTTGCGCAAATGTGGATTTTTTATTCTAGTGGAAAAACATTGGATCAGTTCCAAATTCTTATATTTTTGCAAGGTGAACGCGAAGCGTACACAGGTTAGAGGATAGGCATTTCATTAAGGAGAAAACCAGTAGCAAAGGTTTTGTCGCGGCGGATCGGAGATTCGAACTCGCGATTTCAAGCTGGCAAGTTAAGAGTGAATGACGTCTATCCTCTACACTACTAATGACCGACAACCCCAAAATTAACTGACAAGTAGATTGGAGAAGCAGATAAAGAATTTTCATGACTTAACGATTACCAGGCATGTCTTCATACTTACACACGTGTGAAGGGACACCCCTCTATCACTAGGAGTCAGGCAACCTTACACATGCAAATTGGGTACCTTGGGCATTCGCCACAGGTTATTTTGCACCCATATTATAACACTTGTACCCCATTAGGACCACACAAATTCATGTTTAAATTTATCAGATTTAAAATATGTCAACCAAATTGAAAGAATTGTAACAAGATTTAACAAGGGAGGAACGAAGATTCTCGGAGAAGTATCGTAGTATGCTGGAGAGAACTCAAGCATTTCAAAATCTGACTTGTAAGATTAAATAATTAGTAGTCTAGTTAGCATAAATGTAATTTAATATGAGTACGTAGTAATAATGTGTAACGACGATAACCAATTTGCATGAACAAATTGCCAGTGTTTTGTTACAAGTGCCAACAAAGCCCAAGGCAAAAAATTCACGGCAAAATAAAAGGTTATCAATTTCTCCCTCCTCCTTAGCCCGAAATTGTGGGTTAGATTTCAAATATTAACCTGGAGTTAATTATTTTATCAAGAAATAGAAAACACTTTTGTAGTCAAAGGAGCGTTATTTGACATTCCAGCAAAGCGGATGGTCATCATGTAAAGAACAGGGTACGGATGTGGTAGGGAGGGAGCTCATTAGCAAAGATGTTGTCATCAAGCAGGCACAATAGACTTTCCGTAACATTCCGTTGTCTTACGGGCCTAGTTTACAAAGGGAGGACACCAACCTGACGTGAGGTACGGTCGTGGTTTTGTTTGCTAACCGCAGGTAGCTTTATGGAAATGAGGTATTAAGGATTCCCAGAAGACTATTTGGAAACCTCTCATCTAATTTCCATACCCTAGGGATGTGCAGCCTAAACACAAAATTACGAAAGTCAGAGGCAAGGCAATTTCCTAAGCTGAAAAACAATAGTAAACACCTTTTTGTGGCTGATCCAGTGATTACAACACCCGTTTTCAGGCTGGCTAGCAGAGAGGTAGGTACATCAGCTCTTAACCACTACTCCAACTCGGCCGTCCTGGATATTCACAGTGTATTTTATGGAGTATCTGCAATAGGCCCGATTCAGTATTGATACCCCGTCAATAAAATACATACAACTTTAAGATTGATATTAGTAATGGGCTATTGTAGGTTACAATTGTACAACAAGAAGAAAAAACCTGCCAGTTACTAATTGACTTTTCAGCTAGTAGCTTACACATTACATCTTCTCATGGGTTGTTGACATCGGTGTTCTAATTAGTGGTTATTATGTCGATACTGTCGAAAAAACCATGGATAAGAAAAAATATCAATTAAAAACACCGCGATTAAGTACAGTGAAGTTGACAAAATAATTTAATAAAATGTGAATTTAAATAACTCAAAACAATTCCGATTAGTTTTTACAAACTCAAAATTAATAAAAATTAACTTTGAAATTGAGTTACATGTAGTTGGGGATTCTTAAGTACAATAAAGCTAACTATGAAATTTAAAAAGCTAAGAACTTTTTGTAATTACTGTGACAGTTTTGTCACAATTCACACATTTGAGAATATATACTGTTAAAAGTGGATTCATCGTAAATCGAAAATTAAATAAATGACAATGAGAAATCCGCACTAATGCTAACCGAAGTTTAATTTTTTCGGTCTAACTGTGAGTTCAATCATATTTTAAGAATTCTAGCCTAGGGAGTTTCAGAGAGTCACTTAAGAGTAATTCCGTCTTAGGACGGGATTCTTACTTTTAGTTCACAACAGCACCTTCTTGGATTTAAAATTTGGTGCACTAACTAAGCGGTTAGAATTCCTCGATTTCAATCAATGAATGCAAAAAAAATTATTGTAAAGCTAAACATGTTTTGTAAATGACAAGCAGGAGTGTTGTCGTTGCCTGGGATTTCCCTGTAGAAATATACTGAAACTGAGGAAAATAGTTTTAGCTTTAATAGATTCTTCAAAAAAACAATTTGCCGTAGCAAAAACAATATTCACGAGGATTTGAAAATGTCCCGAAGACAAATTACTTTACTGAAACTTCAAATGTTGCGCAAAGGAGGGTTTTCTTTATTCTAGTGGAAATACTTTGGATCCTTTCCATATCCTCAGTTTTTACAGTGTATCACAAAGGTGCAGGCATAGGGTATTTTGAATCTATATTATAATATTCTCAACTCAATCGGCCCGCAAAAACTCATATTAAAATTTATCAGACGTAAAAGTTGTCAAATATTTTAAAGAATTGTAACGAGACTTAACAAGGGAAGAACGACAACTCCGAGACGAGAAGTATCGAAGTAGGCTGGAGATATTACAATGGTTTAAAAACCTGACCTTCAAGATTAAATAGTTACCGCTCCAATTAGCATAAGAGTATTTTAATTTGAGTATACTTAGTAAATGATTACCGACGATAAACGATTTGCTTGTTCAAGGTGGTATTGCTTCATTAGAAGTGCCAAATAGCCCAAAGCAAAAAAACAGTAAAAGCTCACCATTTTCTTTCTCCTCCCCAGCCCCAAAACGTGGGTTAGATTTTAAATATTAACCTTGAGTTAATTATTTCATCAATAGATGGAAAACACCTTTTTGATGCTATTTGACATTCGCCTATGACCTGGTCAACTTGCTTATGCTCGTGCGAGTGAGTGGGGTAGGGCGGTTTATGGCGTGTGAGTTGACCCGGGGCGTGAGGCAAAGAGCTTTCTGCTAGACTGTGGACGTGAGGATGACCACTGAGAACCTCTTGCTTGGGCAGAGGCCGAACACGGTCCTGCGCATACCGGCTCAAGCACACCCTCCACGACCATAACTTTTGAGGCTTCCACTCACCACTACCACACCACCACTTTTTTGTGCGGCTGCCGAGATTTGATCTCGTTAGCTTTACTCACCCAATGTTGGGTAGCGCTACCTACACAAGTTATAACAAGGGTCCTAACCTCTCGGACTACGAGCCTTGAGTAGAAAACACTTAATTAACACTTATAAGAAACTTGATTTTGGAATTGTTCGAGTTTTGGTCATATGAACACTGTAGCTATCAGTAGTGTTGCTACAAGAATTAATATAAAAAATTTGACACAACCTACAGGAATACGGGCGACTATAAATGTGGCGTTTTTAGAATTGAACCTAGCAGAAATTTGAAAACTACATTGTTTTACATCTATTATATTTTCAGAATTATAAAACTCCTTTTCGGTTGAGTATAGAATCAACATGCAACTTGTAGTACTCTTCCTCCTCGCTTTGTCATTGGGCTGCAATGGGTCACAACCTAAGCCAGGATTCATAAAAGAGTTTTTTAAAGTTGAGATTCTTGGCTTTCTCAGACGCTTTCAAGTTGTTGAGATGTATCAAAATGGAGAATTGGCGGTAGTACTAAAAGGTAATAGCACATTTAGTAGGTGATTATTTTTCCAAGCAAGGTAAAACATGTATAAGTATAAAGTCAGTAAGTTCGATAGTTCAGTATTTTGTATAGTATATAGATATTACTATAGTACTCATGGTCACTCAACTTATATAGTAACGACGTTCACTTTTTTAGCTAAAGAAGTTGAAACAGATGACCCTGCATTGTGCATTGTTATCAAAGTGGTAAGTTATTAAGTTATTTTTAGATCCACTAATATAGTGTTGTAGAAATAAGGTAGTGCAGTATATTTTTTTACATCACTTTTCTAGGCAAAAGATGTAAAAATTTCTAAACGTGACAAGCATACAGGGAACGAGTATCTAAGAAACGAATGGAAAGCATACGAGTACTTGGAAAATAAGTACACAGAAGCTAAGAAAACAATTCCTGGTAAAAGAAAAGAACACTACTCTGCTGTACATGTTTGGTTTTGTAATTCAAAGGAGATACACGGCACAAAAAGTTTTTTGATGACTTTGTAGGTTGAACTTCGTTGCTACAGTGCTGTAGTAGTTTTGGTTCCACCAAACAAAAATTGTTTTTGCGTAGTGTCGGCAAAAACAAAAGCAAAAGGAAATATGTTACTTTACAGAAATAGTAGCGAACGGAAGTCGCAGTACAATTTACTTCAAATATTAGTTAAAATAGGTTTCCACCTATGGAAAGTTTTTACGGGGTATCATTATTAGAGTAATTTGTAGAACCCAACATATAACACAGTTGGTGAAAATATGGAATAAATTTTCATAGTTTCTAAAGTTTTACTGACCATTTGCTTTTACATCAAAACTACTGTATTACACAGCCCAAGATCTTCCAATTCTTGTTAAAACATACTTCCTAAAAGAACTCAAAATAATGCAAAATGGCGAGAAGGCACTCGTGCTGGGAATGGAATGCCTAGAAATGGATCTTATCGATGCATTTTCAGACACCGTAGAAAACCAAAAGGCTCAACTCTCAACGGAAGCACGTAAATATGGAGCTGAGATTGTAATTAATTTTTTTTTTCAAAACCAAATTAATTAGTCTTTAGACAAGAGGGGTTTACTCGTATACTATCATCTTCTGTTCTTCTAATTACCCTCTATTTCAAACCGCCTAAACTGGTGATTGAGCTTTGGACAATTTTTTTTGGCTATTCCTGATTACCCACTCCCCCTCTCTACTCATATATGAACTACAGTGGATCTCGGTTAATGTATCTCTTGCTACAGTCCTCTGTTTGAGGTTTCGTTGTAAGAGTTTACAGTATCTAAAGTTTCACTTTTAATTAAAGCATCTACTATATTAAATGTCTAATTTATCTGAAGGTATACTATATCTGAATTTACTTTATCCAAGTCTTTATTATATACGAGTTTGCTGTATCCGAGCTAACTTGAATGTATACTCATAGAACCAGTGTTGATAGGTAAGGCAGTATACAGGATAAAATAAACGAGGTCAATGCACTCCCATGAATTGGTAAATAGGGGTAAGGAGGACTCCACAAGGATTTTCTAGAGCTCAGTCACGACTCTGTGACGTCCCTCCAATACCCGGCCCATACAACTCCTCTCTCACTATCAGAAAAATAGTCTGTTTAAATATTTTTGCCGTCTATTGTACATTGTTAAAAAAAACCATGACTGCTTATTTATGCGTTAATATTAAACAGATGGTGATTCTCAACTTTCTTCAATACGCGGAGCTTACGCATCGGGATATAAAACCGGAAAATTTTCTGCTTGCATTTCAACAAAGCTCATCTGGTCCAAGGGTCCGATTAGTGGACTTTGCCTTAGCATACTTTGGAGACGAGAAGTTTACATCTATACATCCAGGCACAGAAATCTATGCATGTACGAAAGACCTCGACTCAGTTTTTCGAAAGATTCCGGTGATCCCGTGTCCTAAATCAGATGCACAGTCTTCAGTGTACACAATGATGGTGTTGGCGAGCGGCCAGGGTTTGTACTGGACTAACTTACCAGATAAACACATTCACAAGGGCGATGGATTCTTGAAGGCTTTAGATGTGATGATGGAAGGTAACTCATTTCTGACGAGCAGTGATGTACTTTAATTACGGATATGCTCTCATTCCACTTATGTCGACTTAAGAATGACTTAAAGCTCAGAACTAGTACAGGATTTAGTACAAATGCTCCCTATTAGTTATCGGTTGTGATTGGCGAATCCAACGACACAATCAAACATTTAATGACGTATTTGGTTTAATGATCTATTTCCAGAAAACTTAAAATTTCAGCGTTCTGATGGAAGCAGTATCATATATTCCACAATAGTGAAAACAGGCCATCGGCCTGATTCAAATTAATGTATTCGGTAGTTCCCAAACGCAAGTTTTCAGTAATCAAAGTTTATTTAATAAATTTTAATATTTAATATTATATAAGAAAAATTAAGACGCCTCTTGTCCTTTCAAATTTTTGTTTCGGAATTCGTGAACTACAGTAATTTCTCTCTATTAGACCCAGCTTGCCATAGGATCCCTATCCATTTTTCGAGTCTTTGAGGTTTCTTTTCCCACAAAATACAGATTTGTTGGCAGTAAATAACACGCTTTGGGTCTTTTTAGCAGGCGATTATAACTCTTCAAAATAAGACCTAGTTTTAGGAACTCACAAATTGGGTCGTATAGATTGGGAGTACTGCATTTGGTCGTCAAAGATTGGGTTTCATAACAAAACGGATCATATTTGTCGGATATTATTTTGGTGAGAATAGCATTGCCAATCCCCTTAAGAGGAGCCAAATAATTCAAAAATAGGTATTATTAAGTTAGGGATTAGTGTTTCATGATATTTTAAGAGACTTACATTGTAAGCATCCGTCGACTTTTGTAAATTAATTGCTTTGTACATTTTAGCTTATTTATGGATGCCGACTGGGAACCGCATAAGCTTTTTTGTTTGAATTTTGAAATTTGTTTTGATCATTACAGAATCAGACGATCCAGATCTGAAGCAAATCATCATAGATATGAATATTGAAGCTGGAAAGGAACCAGAAAAACTATTCGATTTTATGTCGTATCGAAAGAGATTCCTCAACACACCTTGAATATGTGATTTGACAGTATTTGTTCTGTTTTTCGGACGCCTACTAATAAATATTTGCCCTAAATTTGGAGCTCGAGTATTACAGCGAAATTTTAAATGTTGGCACCCCGAGTCCCTTTACGGGCTCCGCTATGCGCACTACTAAAAGTGGGCTTAATGCTAAAGCGCTCACCACTAATATAAAAACTTAAATTTTTTTTTGGATTGTTTCAAACGATTAGTAAAACTTTGTAAAAAAAAAATAATTAAAAAAAAATCAGCGCTCGTTAATTGATTTCGTTGCTCTAATCGTTTTCGAACTTGACTTCAAATTAGTTGAGAGATACGTCAACTGAGTTTTTTCATTATATTAAGAATAATGCCAGATTGTTAAAACTTTTTTTTACGTCATTACTGTTAAAATTGACGTAGTTCTAGTATGAGTCGGAACTGATATAAGATCCTTTCCAGAAACACCCAGTCAACATTTCTACAGTAATAAATTTGAAAAAAAAAATTGAAAATTCCAGTACGAGCGCATAGAGGCAGTAGAACCAACTGCCGAGTTGGAAAAGCTTGGTTGTCCAAATGCGTAGCAGCAGGGACAGAAGAAGTTCGGCATTATAAGTATGAAAATGTAACTTGATAAATACAAAAATAAAACCATTGGTTATCCAAAATGGAATAGAATATTAGTTAATGCAAAATTCAATATGTACGTGCACATAAGTTTGATTACTAATTGAAATAAATATATAAGTAGCAATTTGGCTTCCCAGTTTTAACTATTTATAATTATTGGTTTATATTGGAATTTGTTTAAAAAAATTTTTCGGATTTTACCTAATAATTCTATGATGTCTTATTAGTTTAAATTTAATTATTTCCTACAAATTTGAATTAAGGAAGCCTATGTGCCACTGAAGAAAAATTAAAAAAAACAGTAATATTCACGAACACGGTAACATTTTCTTATGACCCCTGTGTTTTACGACGAACCTTGCAATTTGATAGGCCAAAGGATCCTAAAAATAACCTAACGTATTTTCGTAATTTCTGTTAATTGAAAATTGGCGGAGTTATTCAAATTTGGAAATTTGGAATTTTGTAACCTAAACGGAACAAAACGGAACTTGAACATGTCTACGTCTACACGTCAAGTAGTTTATGCAGAATAGGACAAAACACATCTAATTTTGGGAATTTTTGCATTTGACCTTTGACTCTGGGAAACCCGGAAGTAAACTTAACCAGAAGTTTGACCTCAAACCACCTCATCAACAAATCTTATTTATGTACAAAATATAGCGCTATTAAGCCCAGCGGTCTGTCAAGATCAAATAAAACACGTTAAATTTAGTTTTTTTTTAACATTTGACTGGCGAAACCGGTAGTAAATTTTGACGACTTTAGCCTTAAGCCACGAACTTTCCTAATCCGCTGACTTTGACCGCGGCGCTGACCGCCAATCCTCGCGACTGCGTGAGGAAATGTGCGAATTGCCTGAGGAAGTTCGCAAAACGTTCGCCTTTGACCAAATTTGAATTCCGCTGACTGCGAATGAGTGAGGAAATGTGCGAAGTGGGTGAGGAAGTTTGCAAAACGTTCGCCTTTGACCAAATTTGAATTCCGCTGACCGCGAATGCGTGAGGAAATGTGCAAAGTGCGTGAGGAAGTTCGCAAATTGCCTAGGAAAGTTCGCAAAATATGATCATCTTTGACCAGAAATAAATTTCGCTGACCGCGAATGAGTGAGGAAATGTGCGAAGTGCGTGAGGAAGTCTGCGATTTGCTTGGGGAAGTTCGCAAAACGTTCGCCTTTGGTCAGAATTGTATTCCGCTGACCGCGACTGCGTGAGAAAATGTGCGAAGTGTGTGAGGAAGTTCGCGAGGCAATCAAGGTCAACAGTAAGCAATTTAGTCCATTTTAAACTTATAACGCACTTCCACGCGCATTTGCAGTCAGCGGGATTTATTTCTGGGCGGTTTCAAAAACAATAATAACTACCACACACATTTGCAAAGGTTCCTAAAAATTCACAGACGCATTCGCAATCGGCGGAATTTACATCTGGCCAAAGGCGAACGTTTTGCAAACTTCCCCAATCATTCCCCGAACTTCTTCACGCACTTCGCACGTTTCCTCACTCATTCGCAGTCAGCGGGATTCAATTATGGTCAAAGCGGAACGTTTTGCGAACTTTCCTAGGCAATTCGCACATTTTTTCACGCACTTCGCACATTTCCTCACGCATTCGCGGTCAGCGGAATACAATTCTGACCAAAGGCGAACGTTTTGCAAACTTCCCCGGCCAATTCGCGAACTTCCTCACGCACTTCGCACACTTCCTCACTCATTCGCAGTCAGCGGAATTCAATTCTGACCAAAGGCAAACGTTTTGCGAACTTCCCCAGTCAATTCGCGAACTTCCTCACGCACTTCGCACATTTCCTCACTCATTCGCAGTCAGCGGAATTCAAATTTGGTCAATGGCGAACGTTTTGCAAACTTCCTCAGGCAATTCGCACATTTCCTCACGCAGTCGCGAGGATTGGCGGTCAGCGCCGCGGTCAAAGTCAGCGGATTAGGAAAGTTCTAAGCCACCGCAGATGCCCATGTTGCTTGTAGTGTGGTACCCGTGTGGTATATATAGTGCCTGCGGTTTTTGCAGACGTCGATGTAGCAAAAGTTTTGGCTATATACCTGCGTTTATCGGGCAAAAGCCACTGCCGCACACTTGCGGGTATTAGGCAAAAACTATTTCGGTCGTACACCATTGGTTAGCACGAAAAAGCTAGGGTCATACCTCGCGTGAGGTTGGTGTCCTCCTTTGATGAATTAGAGACATAAAACAGCGTAATGTCACAAATAATATTTTGTGCTAACTGTGCTAATAATAATTTATGCTAATGAGTTCCTTAACTAAAATATTTTTATGGTAAATACGTGAAAAGGAAATACTTGCCATAGTAAACATTAACAGAGTGAAGCATTGACAACCGCTAACTAATGTTTCCAAACTTTGTAGTCATGTTTTGTGCAGTTAGTACTACACTATTTTATGTTCGATGTTAATAATAGTTTTGTAATTAAACAAATGTGTCATTACAAATTAAGCATTGGGAAGTAAAACTACAGTTAACTTACAAAACATTACATTATCTAATCGTTTTGCTGATACGGAATGTTGAGGGCTCAACTTTTAATTCAAGATTTAAATTTAAGAATTATTTTTGCAAATTTCAAATTTGTTGTGTTCAATATGTAGATGCCGTTTGATGGTTTTTGGAAATCATTCAAAGTTTTATTGTTAAAACAATATCAGAATTGTGTCAAATTATGAGCCGCATCAGAGGTCAGTAGTATACAAAGTAAAAATTTAAAGGCGTTTTTCTCCTTTGTCCTCAACACTAAGTCTTGTGTCAAAACGTATAACGTATTTGGCACCTGTAGTGTCCTTGACTTGCGTAGCTCCAGTGCACGTAATTTTCCCGTTCAACGCATCCAGTTTCACAATAACAATTTCCTGATCAAAATAGCCTCTTTCTTCTTTCCTAAATTATTTAACATTATTAAATTTACTAAAATTTGGATTGCTTGTCAATTTCAACCTGTAGCTAGTGTTTTTGCTTGTTTTGACTTACTTGTCAGAAATTCGTGACACTGCCGTAAACACATCAATTGTAGTCCAATTAACCCCATCATTAGAGAAACTGAGACTTCGCACTTCTTTCTCCATACCAACCTAACAAATGGAAACAAAAATCAAAATCAATACAATTGATTACTTAGAAAATGGACAAACTTCCAACCAAAACAAATCATAACGTTTAACGGTTCCAAGTTCACGTGTTGTTCATGTTTGTACATATTTATATTTGCAAGAAAACGTTTTATAATTATCTTGTTTTAAAATACACGTATATAGCTCACAATAACAGTGGTAGAATAAAACTTACAACGCGATTGAGAATGTAAACGTCGGTATAGCTAGCCTTTATTTGAACCTCAGAATTGTCAATTTCTGTTGGGGCATTTTCTTCGTATGATGCAAAATACTTGTAGGGGCTTAGGTCAGTTGTGTCTTGTTTAGCATTTATCAGTCCAATTACAAGATTTGTTGCAGATACGAGAATTCCGTCTAGAGTATGACTATCCAAAAAATGAGGAAATCATGTTTTAAAATAATGTAGAAAAACATTGTTTTCAATTTTAAGTCCTTCTTGGAAAATTTTTAACCAGCCCTTTGAACATCTTTTTAACCGGGCTGGTTATGCTAGTTAAAAAATGAACTTACTCTGCTGATCATGATTTGGCCAACAGGAAGGGAAAATAATGGAAGTGAATTATCGTTGCAGACTACAAAACGCTTAAACTTATGCAGTTCCTGTTATACAATAATAATAAAATTAATATTATTATATAATAACAATAAACTATAATTAAACAATATTTTTATACTTAAAACTAGTAAGAAACAATAAATTAAACTATTTGGAGTAGAAAACTACCTCCAATTTCATGGCAATGGTGAAGGTTGCCTTGGCAACTGTAATGAAAACTATCTTGACCGAGAACATAATGCTTGACAAAAATTAGTAGAATAAAGTAAACGTTTTGCAAAGTTTTTAAAATGTCAATTTTGAAAGTATAAAGTTCAGAATAAAAATTTATTCAATTTATAGGTATAGAGAAGCGTGGTTAGGTAGGATGCAGTAGCAAACGTCATTAATTATAATTTAAGTTAATATATTTCTAGCTTAACACCGTTGCACAAAAATAGAAGAATATAATTTACGTAGTACAGAGTATAGGACAGAAAAACATTGCCTAAAAACTATTTCTTGTAATAATAACCCGTATGTAAAAGTATCTCACATAAAAATATTCCGAGCAAAAGTATCTCGAGCAAAAAATTCAGTTCTAATAGCGTCGTATATTGTTTATAAAAAGTAGGACTTGCACTTCTCAAAAAATAGTTGTTATCAAGTGCAAATATTAGAACTCTATACATGGTTAGGTTTAGGTTTAGGTATAATCGCCAAATGTGTTAGTGTGCTTTAGAATTTTTGGAGGGATATACATAATTAGAGTACATTTTTCCGGGAAATTTATTAATTACATTAATCCGCTTTGTGTACTAGGACGGGCTTGTTTGGCTTGATTAACTAAATTTATAGGAAGGTACGCTATATGAATCTTTATCTTAGTCGCCTAGTATTCTAGTCTAGAAAGGCCTAATGGTTTTAACAAAATTGTTTTTGAGCTTGCAATTTTTAGTCGTAGTAATACACCTTGAATATTAGCTTTTTTTTAATCCGAACACAAGTGTCTGCAAAAGTGAATTTTTTCAGCAGCCAATTAGGTTGAAGGACTCGTCTTTATTCATTTGTTTTTGACCGGTTTTTTCCAGATAATGTTTTCATTCAAAAGTGTTCAAATTAAACGAAAATTTAATTTAGCAGTATCACATCTACTGTTTTATATAACACAGGATTTATGTGAGTAATATGTGCAGAATTATTGAACAAATTAATTATTTCAAACTGTATTTTAAAAACATCTTGTTCGTTTTAAAGTATATAATTTTTATGTTAGATGTTATGTTATTCTGAAAATCAGTTTAGGAATTAGGTTTGAAAGGTGACTGTTCTCTAGTTATTAAAGAATAAGACAGACGAAAACCTTAGGAGAAGTGCTCAGCATACAGTTACAGTCAAGCACAAAATATATTATTTAAGACAATAAACTTCCATGGCTGAAAACCAATTAGGTCTATTTCAATTATTATGTGTAAATTTATTTTTTCAATTTGTTAATTGTGATTAAAAATTGTCAAAAATCAACTCTTTCTTTTCGAATTCTTTGATATTCGCCAATTGGCCTGGTCAACTGTGGCTGTGCTAGTGAATGGGAGAGGGTGGTTTAGGCCTGTGAGTTGACAACACATATATATATACCGATATATATAGCACAAGCAAGTTGACCAGCCATATGCGATTGTCCAGTAGCAAGAGAAAATAAAATAATTCGTAATAATTTACCTTTGGAAAATAGTTTGACTGTGTAAATTGGGATTCTACCGTACGCTGTAGATAACCTTCACTCTTAAATTGCAGTTAAATATGTTTAATAATTAACAATTATTAACTTTAGAAAATTGATTTACATGGTTATTGGTTGCTATCTAAAACCTAAAACGCTAGCAATGCGCTGCTAAATTGCTACTATTGTTTTCTGAAGCTATCTAAAACCTTAATAAAGTTAAAGCGTTTCACTTTATAGTTTACTTTATATTTTGGGGTTTATACGTACGTTGAACCTGACTAAAACTCCTATAAAGTTTAAAATTGACTCAAAATTATTTGGGTTATTTAGACCAGAAGACACTTAACATTAAAATTAAGGTCAGTGAAGTTGAACGGAGACAGTCAAGTGTACTTCCGTCTGATTACGAATTGTTAAGCTAGACGATCCATAAAAGTGTCAGTGGTGGTTGGCGGTTGTGAGTCGCCGGACACATAGGTAACCAAGTACTTCTCTGGTGGTTTACAACAAGACTAGGCGTTGCCTATTGGTGAAAATTGTTGCTGTAATCTCGTGCATCGCGGGATCAAGACCAACCGCACCGTCGTATTATTTTACTTTTTTTAACAATAAATTTATATGGCTGAAAATTGTCGTCTAAATTGCAAAATCACAACTTTCGAAGTGTCAATTTTTATTTTCAATTAGTTAGTTGTTAAATTTTTTTTCCAGAAATGAACTTATTGAAAACTTATTGAAAATTGTGACTGAAAAATATAATGAAACTTATACGTACGCTTAAGCTAAAGTCTACCACTAAATAGCTTAAAAACAACTCTTAATTAGTAAATTGTGATTAATAGTGACCAATAACTGACTTTCCCAAATATTGTTTTGACTAGCGAAACTGTCACCAGACGGGAGTGTGTTATTGCGGGTCTCCAATAAAATTGGGCTTTTAATGGGAAATTTACGGTATGCCGTGAAATGTTGGTATTGGCTAATAAATGCGAATCAACAATAGTAAAGTAGTAAATAGTAGAAAAGAGAATTTGAGGTCATGTTCAAAATAAAATTCAAATTTGTTTACTAGTTTCTTATTTAATACAGTTAGTATATACACTGGTTTTTTGAATTATTTGTTTCGATTTGGTATCTTTGTGTTTAGAAGTCTAGCAGTAGAACCTAACCCCTTGTTAATTTTTAATCACAAATAAATAATTATAAATCGTTTTACGATTTTTTATGGTCATTGTTAGCTTCAGCGTTCGAAAATCCCACATGTGTATGTCAAATTCAATTTCCAAATTTTAATTAATAATAATTATTAATCATAATTAACTAATGATTTGTGTTTGAGCCAATTAAATATCAACATTAACTTCAACGTTACGTACGAATCCTCATTTACACGTCAAACTCAATTTCTAAAAGTTTATTACAAGGGTTAGGTTAAAAATCGCTATTGAACTAAAAAATGCTTCAGTTTACATTACAATTAAATTGAATGTTTTTCATTGGCGGACTTATTAATGGATGGGATAACGTACCCTATATCATTGCCCCATGGGGTACTATTAGAAGATTTACGGTAATTAGATTGCTCCAGGTGTCCACAGTGAGGTGGAATTCGGGACTTATGGTTCTTACCGTTCCTCCTTTGAGGGTCACCTTCAATGTGACCCTCTATCCGAAAATCGGTTGTTTCGGATTTTGTCTAGATTTGCATAAAATGAAAAGTTATAATTGCCCAAACAACCCAAGTGACTCCTGAACCCTGCTTTTTTAATGTTTCTGTATTTTTATATTAATTAAAGTTAACGCTGAAAATTTGCAAGAATATTGTAAGTAGACAAGTATCAGATAGTTTTTGTGCCTCCAAACGGCTTAGGGAGTTGATCCGGATCAAAATGTCGTAGAAGCTCCATTTGCAATTCTTTCTTGTCATATCCAAAGACCTGTATGTTATGTGATGGTTATTATCGGTAAAAATTGTTTAGAGTTTAAAAAGTATCAGCAATTTAACAATTAAACAACAAATAAATCGTTTACCTGAAACACTTTGCGTGTAAGCGGAGTCATTAGGCTTTTCAATAGTTTTGAAGTAGGCTCAAACACGCTTGGCGCTAGAAATAATTCATATAATATATGAGTTAATGAATGTAAGCAAATACCCAAAATTCGAATGTTTGAGCATTTATGTTCATTGTGAAATAAAATGGCATAATTAAAAAACTTCTTGCATACACATGCGTAACCTGGAATTCTTGTTGATTAAGGCTTATGCCAAATATAGAAAAAATGGTTAATTGAATTAAAGTGATAATTAGTTAATTCAATATGATATAAGGGTGCCGAATCCAAAATTTTAATAGAAAAATTTTGCCCCACAGCAATGGTGTGTCATTCAAAGATTAATATAATTTTACTAGAATATTAGATGTTGGTATCGAATTTATTATTTACGTATTTTTATGTTTAGCAATAGAACCTAAATAGTGGCATTTACCACTGATTATTATAAGGCGTACATTTTTTTCAATTCTAAAGTCGCGTAAGTGAGATTTTTGTAAAAACATTTTATTGCGTTATTTGTGTAATTCCTGTAATTGTCACTCGGCGCAATACTCAACACAATATGACACGACATTGACAAAATTACGTACAGCTTCTACGAAATTTTTTGATTTTTTTTCTTTAAAACTATTAAATGAGAGCATTGACAGAATACTATATTTTAGAAATCTTGGAAACTAAATTGGTTCCTAGTTAATGAAAATTACAAACGCTTGTTTCGTAATTTAAAGAAAATTAAATCGAATGCGGATTGAGAGTTGTTTTCGATGATGAAATACAACTTGAGCCGATCCAACGGGCCGATATGTTTTTGGTTTTATCCGTTTGCAAAATAAATACAATAACGTTTAAATGTGTTGTGGTTACTCACCGTTAAAAAATATTATTTCTTTTAAATGATTTGGAAAATAGTTTTCGTATATGTGGACAACTTCAAGGTAGAACGGAATGCCTGTAATAAATATTTTTTTAAATACACTAGATGTGAACGCAGTAATAGAATAACGTTAGAATCTTGTGCTACTCAAAATCTTCTGATAATAGTGTTTAACTAGTACATTAAAATTAACCGACGTTAACCGAAACCAAATGTCTCCCATTTACTATGGAAACTCATTTATCACGTTTGCATAAATTACCGTATTTACAAACATTATGTATGTACGAAGTATGGTGCCTCTAACCACTGCAATCTTTTCAAGATTGGAGAAAACACGGTAAATTTTGGGAATATTGACTTTTGACTTTGGAAAAACCGGAAGTAAATTTTGCGCCGTTGGCCTTAAAACATTCCATTTAACTTATTTTTTGTGCAAAGTTGGGCGCCGTTAGGTCCAGCAATTTTTGCAGGATGCAACAAAACGCGTTAAAATTTGCGGTAATTTGACATTTCTCCTTATGAAGTATGGTGAAAAGTATGAAGTAAAGTTTGACTTAAAACTACCCGAGATGTTTACCTGACTCTTGGCCAAAATAAGGCAAAGGCGTCTTTATCTCTAATCGTATTGCAAGGATCGGACTCTAATATTTTTGACATTTTGACATATGAAAAATTTGCAAAAGTGATTTTGGGCCGGAGTTTGAACCAAAACCACCCCAGATACAAACCTCATTTAAGTGCAAAATATGGCGCCTATATTGTGTTATTTGAATTTTAACCATTGAAAGTATATATACATATATATATATTGAATGCAAATTAAAATATCATATTATAAGATTGGGAAATCCAAATGAAATTGTTTGAAGTGTAACATACATGCAAGGCAGGCATGTTGGCGGAGGTTGAATTGGTTTAGGTTGAGTGCTTGGAGCCATTGTGATTGGTTTGATTGTACAGTCAAGTTGTTCATCCGTTCAAACAAGTATCCAATCACTTTTGTCCAATCATATCCGGCAATTGCACCCTGACGAAAGTCCCACTGTGAAATGCTGAGCAAATAACCTGTCAAAGTATTATACAAACATTTGCATTTGCACAATTATATGCACGTTTTTACGTAACTTTGATTTATATGTCTTAAATTGTATTACAAGGTGCGAAACTATTGCTGCACTTATACCGCTGACATTGATGCTATTGACACAGACCACAATATTACCAAATTCAAACTTATTGCAAAACCCTTTTTGAAGCTAAATATATATATATATATATATATATATATATCGAATTATAAAATGTAGTATCAAGTTTAATGAAAGTAATAAGCTAATACTTGGAGTTTAAAAATTATATGATGGAACTTACCGTCGACAAATTTTGGTAAATTACCTTTGTATGCCTTATATTGTCTTGCAAGCAGTTAAACTGTTACAATTATACTGAAAAATTGTTTGCAATATATCAACTTAGCATATTGTAAACACTCAAATTGAAACTAAAAACTTGAAGTAAAATTATCATAAAAGGAATACCATCTTAGCCCTTAAATCGTTAGTTGGCTTAGTTGTTTGTGTAAGGGTTACCTACTACCATAACTACCTAGCAGCTACATTTTACGTTCTAATTGATAATAGTGATGGATTGATTGTATACATATAGAATTCACGCTAACAATAAACTGTGACTGTGAATAAATTATTAGGTGCTTTGTTCAGAACATTTTGAAAGTTGTTATTTTCTTACGAAAGTTGTATCCTTGTATCCAGAAATTTTTGATTTAGTACCTGCTTTTCCGTCTTTAGATTTTGAGGTGCCGTATTGCGCAGGATAATTTTTCATCATGGCAATCACTTTTGAATTTTCCAAAATTTGATCTATGCCGTTTTCTTTGCGCCATAGTTTGTTCTGGAAACAGGGAAGTTTTTTTATTAATTGTAATGAAACATTCTTCAATGTGCAACAGAAACTGTGAATTTGGTTAATTACGCAGTGTTATATGGTTTGAAAAAAAAATCATCGCAAATAGAAAGTTGGGCTATTTTCTACTCCAAATGCTCCAAAACGTAAAAAAAAAGGTTTGTTTGTAAGTAACATTGGAAACTTAATTTTTTTAATATTTTGTTTTTAGCTCGGCGTGTTTTCTAAAACTATTCCAAGAGGGGATTATCTAGTTCAAGTTCTTTTGCTCCACACCGGAACTAAAATGTTCAAGAATTAGTCAAAAATTTTGTAATATTTTAGGAATTGTATTATTATTATTTTTTTTTTTTGCAATTTTGTATTTGGGAAATTTTGGCTCTACTGTTATAATGCAACACAAACTGTTCAACTTGTAAATTTTGGGTCATACCTTTGCTAACATTGCCGTTGCTGCTTTGACATCTAGATCTCGTGCTCGAAGCCAGTGTATGGCGTAGGAATGGCTTCTCTCGTAATCGCGTTTGAGAAGATCTTTTGCCGTTATACGAAACTAAAAAAGAAATACATGTTTTAACGGAATGGAATTTTATTTATGTGACCAGTAATACACTTATTTATTTAGGGGTTATGGCCCCCTACGGGCACACAGCCCATGGGACCCTTGTCAAATTGTGTTCTTAATAAAAT
>JAQFYP010000476.1:0-22792 GCA_034694865.1 Bilobella braunerae | reverse complement strand
GCAACTAGTACTAGGTCGTCTGCGTAGAGGAGATGGTGTATGATGACGTTAGCTAGTTGAATGCCGCCAAGCTGTATCTTTTCAAAAGCCTCTGATAAGCCCTGGATGTACAAGTTGAAGAGCGCGGGGCTGGCAGTTTCTCCTTGGAGAACACCCTTAGAAATTGGGAAACTTTCACTTGCGCACTGCGACGTGCAAACTTTGGCAGATGCCCGAGAGTAGAGTGACTGGAATATCCGGATGAACTTATGCGACACTCCGCACCTGATCAAGGTGTTCCATAGTAGGCAGTGATTTGGTGAGTCGAATGCTTGCTTTAGGTCAACGAAGCAGGTGTGCAATTTCTGTCCTCGCCTGAGTTGCTTCTGAATCAGTGCGTTCAACGTGAAGATGTGATCAGTTGTGGATTTTCCCGCTTGGAAGCCGGCTTGGAATTTCGATATCTTGTTGTGCTTTCGTATCCAGTGAGAGAGTCTATTTGTCAAGATAGAAGTGAATAGCTTTGTGACCGTATTGAGGAGAGAAATTGGTCGGTAGTTGGCAGGGTCGCTCAAACTCCCTTTTTTGTGTATGGGCACAATCGTTGCTTCAGACCAGGAAGGGGGTGTAGAGCCACTGTTGTAGGAGCTCTGGAATACTTCACATATTTTGCAAAGTGACGGACCTTTAAGGAGCTTCCAGACGTCATTTGGGATTTTGTCAGGCCCTGGTGCCTTTCCTTTTTTAAGGGACTTGATGGTAAGGCGTAGCTCCAATGGGTTGAATGGGGCGTCCAGAATTGGGTCATGGCTGTTGTCTCCATCAACAATGAGAAGTGCTGGGCTGCTGGCAACTTGTCTCTCGTACAGCTTAGAAAAATGTCGGTGCCATTTCTCAGAGGTCACGTCAGAGTTTGGTAGGTGTCGTTTAGGGCGGTGGGAATTAATCTCATCCCAGAACCTGATTGGTTGTCTTGTATTTCCAAAATTCTTGACTGCTGAGATAATGTTCCTCCATCTTAGATTTGCACTATTCATTGTAGTCAGAAAGAAGAGACTGGTAGCGTTGGAGTGCTAGGGTTTTCTTCTCAGTCTTTCGGAGCTCGATTCGTCTAAAGTGTCTAAGGGCTTTGTTTTTCTCGTACTTAGCGCTATTACACTCTTTGTCGAACCATTTTTGAGAAGGAAATTTAGACTGTCCTGCAGTCTTTACGCTGCCAAGATTATGACACTTTTCTACAATGGCGTAGGTAAGGTGGCACGATTGAGTGACAGTGGACATATTTAGGGACTGCACAGTGCCGTTAAGAGCACTGGAAACAACTTCTCGTTTTGTTGGTGATAGCGGCATATTAATTCTTTCCTTCTGATGGGTTTGCGACTTGAGAGAGTTGTCAGTGCCAAGTTTCACCATTATAGGAAAATGCCAACTGTGCGAGAGATTTAGCACCTCGAATTTGTCTATGTAGTTGGCGATTGCGGCAGAGTAAAGAATGTAATCGATGACACTTGACCCACTTGCAGAGTTGATGAAGGTGAAGTCACCGTTAAGATCACCCGGGAAACCTCCGTTGCCGATGGCTAGTCCTTCCTCGATTAATTTGCTGATTAGGGTTTTCCCGTTTTTGTTCATTTTTACATCATGGCTTGATCTGTCTATTCCAGTGAACGAGTTTACGTCAGAGGTTCTTCCCTTTGAGATGTGGTGGTGATAGATAGGAGTAAGTTCAGCGATAGAGGTGAAGTAGTTGTCCAACTTTGAGTTGTAGCAATTGTCATCAGAGAGGTAAAAATATGAGAGCAGAATTTTTATAGCTTTTGAGCTAACGTCAAGCAACACATAAGACTGAGACTTAGCAATTATTGAAATGGTTTGAGCAAGGTCTTTTCGCGTGCCAACTAAGAATCCACCATAGGGCCTTCCAACAGATCCTTTAAATGCGGGAATGGAGATTAGATTGTAAAATACAGAAAGTATCGGATGACTTAAATCTTCTGATGTACACATGGTTTCTGCCAGGCAGAAGATTGAGGGCTTTATTGAAGCCAAATCGGAGTTGAACTTTTTGCAGTATTACTTTCAGTATTTCCAGTATTTTGCAGTATTTTCAGCAGTATTACCATCAACCAATTTAAATCACAAAAACGAAAATTGGGTTTTAATTAAAGTAATATTAAATACTCAAACAAGTTTAAAATGCTTTGGACTTTAATACTAATTATTTAATATCAATATTTATATTAAATAAACTAATATTCATTAAGCAACATAGTACTCTACATAATTCATCTTATATAAGCTCTCCTAAAAAACCTGATTATTGACTTTGTTTAGCGTGTGATATCGACCTCAATTATTTAGCGGCGTTTCTATTATAAATTTCCGATTTTCAAAAAACTCGTTGCCGCAATAGTGTATTCCGTACAAATGGACATAAGCTGCGAGGCTTGAAATGTCGGTAAAATTTTAGTGTCAAAGTGGCCTAAATTTTATGGCGCATTTGAAAAAAAAAAGTGGAACTGCCTAGTAGGAATTTAATTGTCCTTTTTCCGTTCTTCCCCTCCGCCTCTCGTTCTGTTTGAATTATGTTTGAAAATTTAGAAGAAGACGACAATTTAGAACAAGCTCCTAAGCAAAAGTAGCCATGAAAAGTGTATATCTTATTTTTGAAATAGAATGTTTATGTCAGATTTGCTTGTGAATGGAGGTTATTGCTCCTCTGACTTTTCAGCGTTCAGCGTTTCAGCGCTGAGCGTCTTGAGCTTGGGGATTGTTCACTTGGGTAAATGAAAGTGATGGTGGGCCCTTGGGAGCCCTTCTGTTGTCTCGAGAGCAACCACTGGAGAGTGAACTTTCAGCGAAAGTAAATTAAATATTAATAAATCAGGGGAAGGGCCCCTAAAGTAGGGTTACATTCTCAAGGGTCATGGGCCCTTTGCCTCAACGTATTCGATTTGCCTTCTGCGGTTTTCAATGCGAAGTAAAATCATCACAAATTTATGAAGAAAGTAGATGAAAGAAGTCTCTCAAAAAGAACAAAAGGAAGCCAAGCCACTTAAACTTTGCATTTCAAAAATGCTCAAAACTTAGCACAAGCACAATTAATCATCCCATTCAGGTAACAATTATTCAAATTGCCTTTAATTTTTCTCAATTTGACTAAAATTGCTCTAAAATTTATAATTTTATGAAATTTGGAACTTTTCAGTTTGAGACATTAATGCAAAAAAGAGATCTAATGTAAAAAAAAAAAAAAAAAAAAAAGAAGAAAAAATAT
The DNA here is from genome assembly GCA_034694865.1 of Bilobella braunerae. NCBI lineage: Eukaryota > Metazoa > Arthropoda > Collembola > Poduromorpha > Neanuridae > Bilobella > Bilobella braunerae. The sequence goes on along the minus strand of JAQFYP010000476.1, from coordinate 19,536 downwards.
TCACGTTTTCTTAAAATATTTTTAGATTTAAGTTTTTTTTATTTCGTACTAACCAGATATTTTTTACTTCAATTTTCAAGTTCGAGTCTACTCATCTGGTAATGGAGAAAAAATCTAATTTTTTAGAATTGTTTAAATCAATTTAAGAAAATGTCATGTGTTCTTGAATTGTACCAGCTTGAAATCGCACTCAATTCTTTTGCTTTAAAAGTGCTGGAAAATTGAAGTTCTTCAGTTAAGTATAGCCTTCATACGTTCAAAATTTTACTCAAAATTCTTTAAAATGATTCGCTTGTGCAATTTTTAAGTGAGTCAAATTTTGAAATTGTTTATGCTGATGCTGATTCAATAAAATGCAATGCATTAAAAACAAACAAGCTTTAGTGTTATGAAAAACCAATTGTTTTAAAGTTTTATGTTCTAAAATTCCTGGAAGTGAAAAACAGGACGCTATAGTACGTCACGGTGAGTTATGATTTTCAGCGATTGTCTTCCAAAGAAATTCCACTGCTCCTGACACTTATCTTCGAATTGTGTTCAAACGCTGTTCAAACATGAATCTTCAAAAAGTGATGTCAGCTCACGGTGGAGCCGTTGTTCACACTAAACAAAAAACCGCTCCACGGGAAACTTTTTTCAATTGTTCACCTCTTAACATGCCAAAACCACTCTTAAAGTCATCTTGAAACTTTTTGCTTTTCTAAATTCTATATTTGGAACAAAAGCACCAAAAAATCTCAATTTTGAACAAACAAAATGATAAATTGTAACAAAGAATTATAATAACACAATGTTGTTTGAAAATGTTTTGTTTAATTTCAAAGTCATTTAACATTTCCATTGCAATATTACAGGTATATCTTGTACAATTGTACAGGTGAACTCGTGCGAGTGTAAATCTGATTTTGTCTTGATTTATTTCAAATATAATTAAAAATTTTTTTTTTAATTTCATTTTTTAAAATTGCATCAAGAAAAGTACAGCATTTTAACCGTGTGCGCAAAACAATGAATCAAATGACTTATCTATTGTGAATCATTTTTTTTTATTTTGAATGGTATCAAAAAATTTCCTAAACACAAGTATTATAAACAAACACATTTCTTTGTTTAATTATTGTGTAGTTTGTTTTAAAATTGATTCTTCTGAGAACTTGAATGGAACTATAAACCTAATACAGTTACTGAAAAATTCGTCGTACTGATTAGAATTAAATTAAATAGGCTTTGGCATAGTAGGAAGCCGTTTTGCTTTCGGGCCCTTCAAGAAGGTATCCTTCGCCTAAAGTACACTTCACTTTAGGATACCCTTAATGGTACCCTGTTTTTCGTTTATTTGTACAATGGAAGTTTATCCCATTGTGTGAGGAGGGAAGCGGAAAGGAAATCATGTTCTGTTGGAAAAATAAGGGACTTTTTTTCTGGAGCAAAGGTGATCTCTCCGCTTTCTCACTTTCAGTTGCTCTTGAGATCCCTGAAGAAAGAAACGCACACTATTTTCTAAAACAGGATTTTTAAAACACTAACAGAACAATTTTTTGTTAAACTAGAAAAACTTTTTTTTAAATAGAAAAACAAAGCAGTTTTTTTTTAAATCGTCTCACTTTTAGTTCAATCAACTGCACTCTACTTTAAATGAAGAAATGAATGTCACCGTAAGTGAAGAATTTTGAAAAAGTACTACTGTTGCAATTCGATTCTTAGCAAGCGGTGGGGAACTATTTCAAAATTGTAAATTAAGGTCAAGGGCTCGTTTGTAAAATATATTTTGGTAAAGCAAAGCACCCCATGTAGTTTTGTAGTTTTAGTGATCCATGAAATGAGCCATCCTGCATTTTTTATTTTTACCAAAAAAATAACAATGTTTTTTTAAACGGCGTTTAATCGTTTCAAGTAAGGAACATTTTTGTCCCTTCAAGGGTACCTATAAAAATTATTATGGTAAGGCCAAGGGCCTCTTTACTTTCTGCACGAAATGTGTCATTACCTGCCTCTACTTATTTTACGAAACTATGCTGCCCTTAATTTTCAAACGGAGTGTAAATTTTTCATTTTAATTTATGTTATTTTGAAATATTTCACTAAAGTAAATTGAGTAATTTGTTAATAGCACAATAAAAATTAAGTGATACTACTTTCTGATTGGTCCAAATTAGATAGAAATGACCTGGGTGAGCTCAGGAGTCACATTTTTATTAGCAAGAACTACCTCAACGCCCCCCCTTGAATTGTTCCATTTGAAACAAAACTTTCAATGGGCTAAGGGCCCTTCGCATCCTTTGTTTAGAAAACAACGCCCTCACACAGTTGCATGGGCACGAGTTTTCAGGGCTAGAGGCCCTTGAGTCCCTGTCCCTTCAAAACAACCTCATCTCGACCATCTCGCCCTCAACTTCCGAGCCCTTGAAGGCCCTTCGCATTTTGCATCTCCACGGAAACAGACTCATGGAATTTGGCATCTGGGCCCTTGGCGCCAATTTGAATTTGCAAGTGATCTCGATTTCTGCAATCCCTTGGTCTTACTCGGGCAAATTTTTGGTACCCTTCTAAACGTGGGTAGAATCCCAAGGGGATGCCGTTGTGGTCGATTATGGTCTGGGACGGTGCCAACCGCATTCCCCCACCCCCGCTCCCGAATTAAGTCCCCACCTGGGGAAGACCCTTTCATCAACCTGCAATCCCTTGGGAAAGGGCGACATTAGCACGAAAACCGAATTCTGGATGAAGGGGGCGAGGAAGTTGTTCATCATCCCTACCGTGAGATTTCACCTTCCAAGGACCGTGGCGCAATGGTACACGGTGATGAAACTTCTCCAAGGACGTTTTGGACCCTTATCATTACCGTGGTGGCCAGTTTCGGATGACAGAATTCAGTGTGGTGTAACTGCTTAATAGTATAACGTTTTTCGTTTTAGAAAACGTTTGGGTACTTTTGTTTTAAAATGTTTGTCACCACGTGGGAAGCAATCCCTCGTGAGGAAGCGAAGCGGCAAAAAATGACACTTTCAATTACCAAAAACTGATTGAATATAAATGTGGGCACCAGAAATTTTAAACAGATAAACATGCTATTTCTAAAACAGATCTCAAGCTCAAATTTTTTAAATTGAAACAGTATTTCAGTTATTAAAGAATCTATCGAGTACTGCTAAACAGAAAAAAAAAACAAAAAAAACGATGATTCATGAAAGCAAAATACTGGAAAGCTTTTTGTAAATTTTTACATATAAATTACTTTTATTAGAACATGCAACTCAATATTTGCTCTAGTAATAATAAGTCGGTCAACTACACTTTTCACATGATTTAGTTATGTTAACTACTTAATTAATGTTGTTAAGTCATCTATGTTATCCATACTATCCATGTTATTTATATATCTTACTTTTCGTTATGTGTATCCTTTGTAGAAGATACTATTTGGTTCTAAGGGATCTGTGTATTACTTCTTGTGGCATTGAACAATGGCCTTTGTAATTTCTTGACGCTTACGTGCCCCATTTTAATCATTAGAGGCACAATGTCAACAAGAGATACCGTTTTCTGGAAATACTGCACAACAGACTTCAATGAAAAAGTGTTCCTGTTCAGTTCAAACCAAAATAATTTCTGAAAGGAAAGCTTGAAAGTAGGAGATGGCGTTGTGGCTTTTGTAAATAGACATTCAATTACTTTTGACTTCAAAATCGAAGTGTTTACCCTCAAAAATTGTCCCCCACGAATACTGTGAAATGAAATGAATTTTTTTGGAAAATGGCTTTTCTAAAAGATGCTCTATATCTTCTTTTGACAAGGGGCAGGCGTTTAGTAGGGAAAATGTTTCTGAACTGTTATCTATCGAGGGCAACTTTTTGCAAACGTTTTGTGGGCAGATGTTGATGCTGTGAAAGCTGCTGGAGGAATTTTACACCTGTCTTTTTACCTCCAATTAGTGGTCACTGCGGGAGTTCATTCTGCGCAAGTAAATACTAATGGGCTATAATTGGTTCTGAAGCATTGGGGAGCTATATAGGTGAAAGAAATGCGTTTGTAATACTATACGGGATGTTCAACGGAAAAAAATTTATCATTGTTTTGTGAATTATTTGTAGACAAAATTTACATATAGAAATCTGAAAAAAAAAAGTTCCTCTGCTTTGCTGATACAAAATAAACGAACATCATTATTAGGAAAATTAGTAGTTTATTTCTAAATTAGTTTAACAAAAAATCTATGCAAATTTATTTGATCTAATCAGTTTGAAAATCTGTCACCATATGATTCTTTGGAAAACCATTTTTCAGAAAAGTCAGTTTTTCATTTCTATTTAATTCAGAAAATATTTAAAAAAAATGTTCCACTTGAAAAATTGGGTGTGGAACTGAAGGCAATTGTCTATTATTAGGAGAGCTGCCATGCATTTTTCTTAAAGCACAAAAAAATTGAATTTGAAATGAAATTTCTTTAAGCAAACAAAATAATCTGAAGGATTTGAATTCGAAATGAGATCATGACATCATGTTGTTGCAATTAAACAAAACGTCAATTCATACCTTCAAGCAACATCAAATCGAAACAAATTTCTCGGCATCTTCCTTTGGACGAAATTTTTGAATTCTGTTTCAAATTAAAATGTGATTTTGAAATAGGATTTAAATCAAGTTCCTTGTGCCCCAGTGCTTCTAAAATTGAAAAGGACTGATTCAATCTCGAGTGTCAGTCAAGCGATGACACTTCGATGCGGGATGCATTGATACTTTAACCTCTCCAGAAGTGAGTAATGGTACCAAAGGGTCAAAGGTCACTGGAAATAACAATTTGTTCCGATTTCACTTTCAATCTTTCACCCTCCAGCTTTCCATAGCCAAGCGAAGCGTACTCTGTGCTCAAGATTGTTCAAAGTATTCAAACACATTTCAAAATGTGTGATCCCATAACATGGGACCCTTGAGGGCTCCCTTTGACATAACTGGTGGAAGAAACGTGTCACGTGAGCTTGAGGCGTCTTGAAGTTGGTTCAATTGAGGTTTATTTTTATCTTCTCACGGTCAGCGAAAGATGAAGATGATCTGTCAGATCTGAAGAGATGGAAACTAGCGGAAGATCTTATCATTTCAAAGGAGAAAACTTAGGATGAGTGCTAACAATTGTTGCAGTTCATTTGCACGTAAATTTTTCTGTTTTGCGTTTCAAACATCGTTTTCCAAGGCATTTATTTTTTTAGAAAATGATTCAATTTCAATTACTTTTGTCTTCAGGCACATACTAGGTAATTCAAAGTATCAAATCAAAAACAAGCAACAAGATATAACAAATAAATCAAAATCATAAATTGATGTTTTATGATGTTTAATTTTAAGAGCAATGTGTAAAATAATATTTTCTAACTCTAAAATTCAATTATAAAACTGGTTTTTAGATACTTTTACTTTATTAAACTTTGTGAATGTTTCAAAGTAAGTTTGTTACAAAGTGAATGTAAGATTCAAAAGAAAAGCTTGTGTTGAAACACAATTTTGAAAAACTTAAAACATAAACTTAAACTAAAATTCAGTCTTAAACGCTGTATTTTTAAAAATGACAAAAGTGAACTTGAATCTAAGATAAACACGTCAGATTTGGCAGTGTAGGGCAAGCGTCGAATACGATCAAGATGACTATCATGCTTTCTTTGAAAATTGAAAGTCCGCGCTTTCAAAACCAATACGAACGAAACACTTAATCTTTTTTTTTGTTCTAAGGAAATTCTAAAGATTTCGTGTTCCAAAGACATGCGATTTCGAATAGAATTTACAGCGCAAGACAGACCGGTTCCAAAGATAGTGTGATAGGAGCAGAACGCATTTGTCTCACTCTATGTTCCAAAGGAAATATCAAATTTTCAGGTATGTTCGCTACAAACAACTTTAAAGTTTAAAATAAAAAAACAATTAGGAAATTTGGATTTTAAACAAAATTGCCGTAATTAACATTTATTGTTATTGCTATTTCCCTCATTTGCCAAACACAAATCATATTTCCGTTATGGGCCGCCACTGATTTACTTCTTTAAAAAACACATAGGCAAATATTTCTTTGTAGTTTCGTCTACAAGGTTTATTGTTTACATTTTATATAATTTAGTTTACGCATAATCTTATAATTTTTCTGTTTATAATCCTTTTCATGTTTATTTTTAAAACTGGACACTAGCAACGTTTGTTTTTAAAATTTTCCATATTTCACAACAAATAACAAAAATTACTTCTACTACTTCTCAACAATTCAATACAACATTTTTGGACAAACAAGGCGAAATTTGTTATGACTAATTGATTGAATGTTTCAAATTTGTATAATATTACATGTAAAGATATAAACATCAAACTGATCGAGGAAGCAAATTTACAATATTTTTAGAACAGAAATACAACTTTTGAAACCAAGCTATGAAATCCAAGGATAAAATGTACCTATTAGTTACAGCTATGTATCCTAGAATGAGATCAACCTTACTATTTGGATTAGAAAAGAAGTAAGTTTTAATTTGTGCAACTTCCTAGTCAGAAATAAATTTCACATTAGCCAACAAACGGATTAACAAGTTAAAGCAACGTATTTCTTGTGCAATATGACGTATAATATTTAAGAAATTATGTAAAACCGAGGTTGTACAAGTTTAACAATTTTTAAAATATTAAAAATACAACTTATACGATCTTGCGTATTTTCAAAACAAATAATGTCAAACCTAAGTAAATGTTATTATTATCAATCACACTAAAATAGTACTACTGAATTGAACTACTTTTGTTTGAACTGGCATTTTGTGGCCTACATATCTTACATTTTTTAAATTTAAGCGAAGTTCTGTATTCAAATTTTACGGCTAAATCCAATTAGTGAAGACGTTTTTTAGAACTAGAAATTAAACTTGAGTCGTAAAATGCAATCACCAAGATATTCAAAAACGGTTAATATTAGGTGAAAACATAAACTCGGCCTTAAGTCAAAAATTTTATTTTTTAGTCAAACTTTAATAGCTGAAGTGTTCAAAGGGCACCTCTTTCAAACGCCCCTTTGCCACATCAACTAACATAAACGTGGCCTGTCTAGGTTCTTTTAAACGAGTAGTAAGCCCTTAAGACTGTCCCAATGCCGTCAGTCTTTGAACACTTGATTAAGCATAATGTATTTTTTAACTCTGGAAACACATCATTAGAGCAAATATTAAACAAAAACAATCCGCCTCCCGCGTTCATAAGTTGGACACGCCGTTGTTATGTCCTTTTTTCTCCTTGTTCAAACAATTCAAAAAGCGGCTGGAGATTATTTGAAATTGCTTCAATGCAAACCCGCAATAAAATATGTCAAAACTCTACAAAGCGCATTGTACTCCATGATTTATAGCGCTACATCTCAGTCAGTTCATCTTCTAAACGTAAATAAGATGCTAATTTACATGAATGTACTGTGGAGCAAATTAGCAGGTTTGCAGCGATTAATTCTCAAATTGAAATAATGCAACATATGTTGTACATGTTCAAGTTATTGACTCCTGCTGTAATAAAATAGTCTGTTTGGAACATATGTGTGAGAATTTTAAAATGCAATAATAAAATTTTTCCAAAAATTTACTTTTAATACACATACTGTTATTTTGAAAAAAAAATATTCATCGTAATATGAGCCGTAATAGTAATAAAACGAGCTTTTCCGCAAAATTTAGAATGCAACGAATCGTTTTCTTTGAAGTGACTCAGTAGGCCCTTACATGGGAATTTGCATAAGAATTTAAATGAGCGAATTGGAAATTGCAGTTACCATTCTAAGATTTGTTTTAAATGCATTTTCAACGATTTCCAACAAAGTTTTAAAGCAAGTTTCATCTGGTGACCAATACTCTTCGTAAACTGACACTTTCAATTAGCCTTCCAATTACTTAAAATGAATTGGAAGCAAATGTAGAGGCTGGAATTTGACCCTCCCTAAGCCCCAACATGACATCACTTTCAAGACATATTGGTTTCTTCCAGTTGGCCTTTGACCTTAAATATCCCTCACTTCCTATCCCATTTTTAAATCATCGACTAATTCCCTAAAGGCGTGAAAATATGTAAACATTTTGAAAATAAATTATGAGCAGAACTTTATTAGGAAAGGTATTTTACCTTTTTTTTATTTATACAAGCATATTTAAGTTAAAATTTACAAAATTGTCATCGTAATCAACAGAAAATCACACACATACACAAATCAAGGTTTCAGGTGAATTCCTAGGTTTAAAATTTTGCTAAATAAAGAAATTGACCTAAAAGTGTCAAATTAAAAAAAAAGTTAAAATTGTACTCAAGTACTCTTTGAGAAGTGTTTCCCGCATTTGGTTATTCTGGCTATGCAAGATTTTGCGACTATTGGAGGGAAATTATAAAAATTTGAGATTCACTAAACGCCTTAATATTTTCCATTTTTTCTGCCGTGGTTTTGCCTATCTGTATGTCCCTAACGGCCGCAATAAACCTCTTCTCCTGCTAACCCATAAGTATCGCAAACCTAAATAAATGGCATTTAAACTACACAAATTTACTTATTTGAGATGTTGAGTAGTTCCTGAGTTTTACCACACTACTCGGACGGACAGACAGAACGAAAATATTAGCTTTTACTTTGTTTCCGCTACTTAATAACAAGTGTAAAAGACGTGTCACATGAGCCGGAGGCGTCTCGACTTTCGTTGAAGTTCCTTTGTTTCACGGTCAGCGAAATATGCAGATAATCTGTAAATCTAAAAAGATGGCAGATAGCGGAAAAACCTGCCATTTTAAAGGAAGAAATTGTTATCATTTGGTGCAGTTGCTTTGAACATAAAATTTCAATCGAAATATTACAATAACTTTGAAATTGGGAAAAAATTCAAAATTATAGATATTCAAAAGCAAAATAATTTTGGCAATAATTTTTCTTTGGTATCTTTTGCATGTCCCCGTTGTTTGATATATGTCACATAAATCCATATATATATGCAAGTAAGACCTTAAAATATCATCCTTTAATCTATCTCAAAGAACTGATGGAACTCCAGATAAAATCTCGGTGACTAGCATTTTCTTCTTTGGTTATTGAAAATCTGCGCTTTCGACGAAAGTTACCACTAAACTGAATCTATTTGTGTTCTAGATTCTCAAGCAATTACCAATGGCCGCTTTATATTTGAACAGACATTTGAAATGATTTTCAAGCTAAGATCAGTTCAAAAGATAACGCTATTGGGCAGGGATATTTTAGCTTCATTCATTCAGCGGCTTCAACATAAATTAAATTAAAACAAGCTTTCTTAAAATATTAGAATAAAAATATCTAACATTATTAATTGAAAATCATAAGATACAATTCGAAATGCATGTGAACAGTTCTCGAATTGAACCTAATATGCATTACTAAATTTTAGTAACATTTGATTTTTTGTTAGAAATTAAGTAAATATAGCAAGTCATTGTGTCACAGACAAGTTAACGTGTGCCTAAATTTTTCTGGTTTGATCCCTTCATGTTTGCTTTCTTTTAAAAAGCTGCATTCTAATTACGATTATAACTAATTTCGCTGTGCTGCGGTGTTAGTACGTCTTTAACAATTTACGTTACGTTTAATAAAAACGAATTGTTCAATGCATTGTGCAATTATGTATTGTCGATTGTACGCCAATTCATCAAAACCGCGTGCAGCGTTTCACGCCCCAGCTTCGCCCACTTGTACTCTGGGAAACGCTCCAACCAATCGTAATAGCCCATTTTGGTGGGAAATTCAAATTAAGGGAGGCACACGTCCCCAGCGGGTTGCATCCTGCTGCTCAAACACGTTTAAATGAAAAAGCTCCGTTTTCATTCTATTTAATGCGGAAAAATAGGGCATAATTAAAGGGACATAAATCAAGACCCTTGCGATTCATTTGATTTGATACAATTCTCAGGAAGTGAATTAAGCAGCACTGTTACAGGAAAGTTTTGTGCTCTCTCGTAAACTTTAGCTAAATTCAAGCGCTAATTAAATAGCGAGACGCACTAATTTGAATTGATGACTCAAATTACTCAAGTAATTAAAACGAATTAACTTATTAAAAAAAACGTTGCTATATAGCAGCAGTGTGAAGAAATCTGCTTACAATTCCTTCTCCCATCACTCAAAGTGTGAAATTTATCAAACGCTGCCTTGCTCTTCAGTAGAAAAATTGTAATTCAAAACTAGTGTCATGCCGTTAACAATTTTTTGGTAATTTTTACTATTTTTTTAAAGCAGGCGTGTAGGTAGAAATTAAGTTGAATGTTCTTTTTTTGCGCAATTTTTCTATTGGGAGTTATTACTAGCATGTGCTATTTTAAAATTACGCTACTTTCTGTTGTGTTTCCACAAATTTGAAACCTTGTTTTGAAAATGGCGCTGTAACTTCTAAGTAGGTGGTTTGGAGGCCATTAGCTCTGCATACTCACTAATAAGCACTACTACAAGTAGGTCTAAATATCCCACATCTTGTTCGAAGCATGTTTTACTTCCTTTAAGCTACATATGGCTTGTTCAAATTTTGAAAATATCTTACTGAGAAGGAGATTAAAGTGACAAGAAGAGGAAAGATCCCAACATTTTAAAATGGCCTTCCGATAAGTGTCAAACAGGTGTCCTCTGCCCCGTAAAGCTCAGCAGCCTCTTGCATTCATTATTTTTAAAATTTTAAAACACTTAAAACAGCCAGAGGTTTCAACCCGTGAATATTACAAATGTCCAATTCATGTATGAGAAAGCTATTCTACAGATAATTGGACCTTCAATATTAAAAGAATTCATGTCTGACGTTGCAGTGAGGAATAATTTCAGACGTTGCAGTGAGAAATAATTTCAGCATTTCAGGTCAATCCTTAATTTTATTATTTTTGAGCTTCTAGAAACTATTCAATTTTACTATGTATCAATTTCTACGTACCGCGCCTAACGTAAGAAAGCCGTATTTCTTAAGCAATGTGTATGTGGTGCAATGTACAATGTCGCGTCAGTGTAGCCTCAATTGAAATTCCACCCAGATCACACTTTACGTGATTTACTGAGAAAATTTTCAATTCTCTTAAATAAAGATAAGGGTGTGAAACAAAACCTGTTTTTGGATTAAAGTTAGTTTGGAACGTTCAATTAAGATTACTATGATAGTCATAGTCAATATTAATATTTCAAATTTTAAAACATGTTTTAGCGGTATAGATTGGCATTAAAGGACTAGGCATTTTAATCTAGCGTTTCTTAGATGACATGCGCCCAATGAGATTGTTAGTTCTTTTTTCCAAATTCAAGCATTCATTAACATACATTTTTGTACTAGGAGTAACATTATTATGAAGTATCATTAAAACATTTAACTAATTACAATAAATTTTTATGTAATTTCTTAACTCATATGTGTTTAATTTGTGTTTTTGGTAAGTATACACATAAGTAAAAATTAATTAATTTTTTTTTCTGAAGTTATTTGAAACATATTTTTTATTTTTTCCTGTAACAAAAATTGGCATAGTCTTAAATTCAATAAAGCATCCGACTTGCTCCGCTAGGCTACTGTGGAGCAAGCTATATTTTACGCTAAGTTTTACTCCTGCCTATTCCAAACAAAATTGTAGCAATCTGTGAACACAATTTTTTTAAATCACAACTAATGAAAAAAGAAAAATCGAAACTTCTGTAAATTTTATTTTAATGAAAACTGTTTAGAAAAAAACTCGATAGTTTTTTCTAATGGATAAACATAATGCAAGTTAAGCGTTGTTTTATTTAAGGAATTACTCTTCAGAAACAAAAATGTTTTTGCATTTGTTCTTTCCGCCTCCACTAAAATATGCCGTTATTTTAACCGAAACAAAAATGCAAATGCTCGAAAGTTGCAAATTGTTCAATTTTGAATATAATAAATGTCTTCTCTTAGCATCCAAATATCTTGCTCCATTTCCGAAATTAATCTAATTCAGCACTACACAAAATCTTCTCATGCCCCAACGCTTCGCGGATCGCTTCGCCTGCCAAAACACGTTCAAAAAATATTTTATATTTGAACATGGCAGATCTCAGTACTTTTAAAAATGATATGTTCCTGTGTACTTGATAAGTAGGTGGTGGTAACCTATTAACTGGGGCAATAACTCATGTTTTTTCAAGTTGATTTCGGAGACCCTCTCATGTACCCACTCATCTGCTTCGGAAGCCATGTAACACTCATGGCGTTTCCTTTCATGTGTTTTTTTTTCAAATACTGAATTTGAGTAGGAGAGGAAGAGTGAGATCTTAACATTTGAAAATGAAAAGTGTCAAACAAGTGCTTGAAAAAACGCTTAATATTTTCGAGGCGCTTGTGATTTGTCACGCTTTCCAGAAAACTTTGTACTGTTCTAAAAATGGCGTCTTGTAAAGACGTATTTTTAGAAAAACAAAACAAAACAAACAAACCAGTAGCTCACTGGCCACAAATGCGGAAGACAAAAAGTCACTCAAACCCTGTTGTGCGGAAAATGAATGAAAAAGCCCTGAAATAAACGTCCCACTAAATTTTGCCTTATTTTAGAACCAAAGTTTTACAATATTGTTAGATCAGCTTTTGAAAAACCAGCTTGGTATAATTGTTTCGAATTGATTTGTTAAATCAAACGGTACACCTTTTAATGTGTTTTATTTTTCAGCCTTCATTGCGTTATTTTCTAAATTTTAAAAACAGCTGATTTATAAATTTAAGAAATCAAGTTTTTATATTTTGTTTTTTTTTAAGCACCACTTAGGTTGAGGTTCCTTGTAAACTCCCAGTTCAAAATCAATCGAATTCGAATCCCAGCAATAATACCCTTGCTTGATCTCTGACAAGAAAAATAAAACAAGATTAATCTCTGCCAGAACCTATCCTTCAAAAATGCCAAGTACCCTGTCGTCCTTCAGGTTTCAATTCTATCACATCAAAAAGCTATGGGAATTGCATATAGGGATTCTTCACTTTCAAGGGTACCCTCAAGGAACAACTCGGGTTAAGGAGGTGCTGCGAGGTTAATGACCACCTGTGTTGTGTTGTTTGGTGCTATAAATTCATCCAAGGTGTACTTCGTAGGCCCTTTGTGACCGCATTGAGCAGGGAAGCCCTTAAGTGCGATTCAAAAAATTGAAATTCACCCGGCATTCATTATCATTGTTGAAGGATTAAAATATTTCTCCAGCACAATGCAACGCCGACCCAATTCAGTCAGAAGGATGAATCGCTTCAGCGCTTTTTCATTTTTCAAGATCAACCGCCAAGGGAGCCCTTTAAGTGCAACTTGACGCGTCCCGGGCACAAAGTTACAAAAATTCAATTTCAAAATGTAGCAACTATTGCGAGATAAGGTTTTATAATTTGTTGAAATTGTTAAAATTTTGACGTAATTTTGCGTCGTTGCAAAAAATGCAAACAAATGACATAGGACGTTTCTGCTCAAATTTCAGCTGATTTGAAAATTTTTTATAAAGTAAAATAAAAACATAATTTGAACAATTGATTAATAAATCTATTGTTTTTAGAGATGACAAATGATACGGATGAGGTTTGACCAGTGTATAGAATGTTGTGGTTGACTTAAGGGTCAAAGGGCACCCTTATTGTAACAATAGGATTCTCAGCCTTACATTAGCCTTGCGATTATAAATGGTCTGAGAAAGTAGGGTGACCCTTGAAGGGTCTTAAGAAGATGATTTATGGCCCCTTGGCAGAAGGCTCCCTTTGAATGAACCGTCCTCTTGTTCCTCGGCAATGGGTCCACACCCCATTACTTTCTGTTCAAATGACTTTGAAATTGGGTTTCATTCAAAAGGTCCCATGCCAACATTATGACAGAATTACGTCAATGTTGGTCATGGTCCGGAACACAATGTTTCACACAGGAAGGACACGACACAAATCATTGTTGGGGACTTAAGGGCCCAGAAAGCCAAAAATCTATACCCCTACTAGTGACCTCTGCCTCTCGGAAGCGCCCTTGATGCATCTTTATGCCAATATTTTGTGAAAAAAAGGCTATGGCATAAAACTGGGAATCCTTAATTATAAAAAAAAGTCTAGATAATCTTATTTAAAATATCATACAAATACTGTATGAATTTAAATCAAAATGTTGCAAATTGCGATTCTCAACTTTGCTTTTAAAAGAATTGATGGAGCATGCTCGCTAATTTTTTGAAACGTCATTTGTATTTACAATTTTCAAGAATGTTATTAGCATTTAAGCTTGTTCTTTAGAATGATTTATAAGCATAGCCTTAAGCTCCCGATGTCTTCTTTTGAAAATTAGCTTTAAAAATAAGTTGGTCACAAGCTTTTTCGCATCGTGAATTGTTTAAAATTGCAGTCTTCTACTTTACTGTAACCAACAACCTCCAACATGACTCTCATACCGTTATTCTCTTATATGTTTTTTCATCTGCTCCTTTCCGCCTCCATACAACCCGTTTTCGAAAACAAATTTTCTAAACATGCAAATTTTATAATTTAAAAAATAACAAATGTCTTCACATAAGTGCTCACATCTTACGTTTCAATTCCTAGAACAATACAAATCTAAATCTAATTCATTTAAAAATGAGTCCTAACGCCTCCGCCGATCGCTTATCCTCCCAAGATAAGCCTGTTTTTTTTTAAACAAAGCTTCTATTTGAACAGAACACAGCAGTACTTTTGAAAATGATTTCTTCCTTGTTACTGCATGAGTAGGTGGTGGTATCCTACTAACAGGCGTAATAGCTCATGGGGTACAAGTAGGTCGTGAGGCCCTTAAGTACCTACTCATCTGCTTCAGAAGCTTGTAGTACTCATGACATTTCCTTTCATCTGCGTTTTTAAATACTTAGTTTGAGTAGGAGCGGAAGAGGAAGATCAAAATATTTGAAAAAAAAAAGGAAATATGTCAAACAAGTGCTTGAAAAACGCTTAAAATTTTAAAGTCGCCACCCGACCGATTTGTCACACTTTGTAGAACATTTTACCATTTTCAAAAAATGTCATGTATCATAAACTTAACTTCTAAAAACAAAAATGCATTTTTAAAAACGTTTTTTTTTTCTAAACACGCCCAAAACTATTGCCCCACTGGCCTCCAAGCGGCGGAAGACAGCAAAAGGCACTCAATTGCTGAATAGTTACAGAATCAAATACAGCCCAAACGTATTTTGTTTCTGTTCTAAACTACATTAAATCCATTTTCGTTTAGACAAACGTATCATAGCGGTAACAACGCGATTCTAAATTATTTTAAAATTGAAGATTTGAAATCCACTGAATTCTATTTTTCTTTGCACAAGTTGAAATTTAGTATCAAGGTAGGTTATAAAGACACAATCGTCTTTGAGCTATTTTAGCAAGGTACCCTTTATTTGCTTCAAAATTCAATATCAAAATCAATTTTTTTTATATGATTAATTTTTTATAATAGTGGGATCAAAACATTTCGTCACCACAATGCAGTGCTAACTTAATTTTGGTCTGTTTTGTTTGTTCGGTCTTTTCATTTTTGAGAATCACCGCCCAATGAGCCCTTAAGGGCACCTTGACGCTTCCAGTGCACCTAGCCTCAAAAGTTCCATATTTAGAAATGGCGCCACTCATTTGGAATTGTTTGAAATAATAGATGTGAGTATTACAGAAAGGAAAATTGCAAGGCTTAGGTTCGGAGCTCTTAAAAAGAGTTTTAAAAATGAAGACGATGTGTTTGAAGGTTGCAGATGATATTTGACAAGTGTGTGTTATTGTGTTTTGCTTGATTTAAAGGTCAAAGGACCCGCACTCCAGAGAAATAGGATTCTCAGCTTTCCATAAAATTTGTGATTATAAATGGTGTAAGATTTTAGGGTGACCCTTTGAGGACCCTAAGATGATTAACGACCTCTTGGCAGAAGGCTCCCTTTGAATGAACCTTCTTCCCGCTTCCTACAACATTCTGGTCAACATTCCCTTATTCTGTGTTCAAATGACGTTGATTCAAAGGGCCCCTGTCCCATCCTTGCAAACATTTAGACAGAATTACGGATTGACAATGAGTCGCACAGGAAGGACTCCAGGCAGAGCTTACTGGGGGACTTAAGGGCCCGGAAACTTAAGAATATACGGTCCATTGTGCTACCTCAGAGGAGGGCCCTTTAAGCTGCTGTCAATATTGTACAAGCAAACTTTGCTTTGACAATTGGAGAAATAGATAAAGAGAGATAAATTATTGAAAATGAAAGATAGCCCTTAATTAAAAAAAGCAGCAACAAAGCATATATGTAACCTTTGAAATCAAAATTTTAACTCTAAAAGTCCAACCATTTTTAGGAAGTAAGAAAAGTTGGAAAATTTTTACAATACAAAACGCACCTAGCAATTGTGTTTGAATCAAAAGAAGGGTACACGAGAAATAAGGGCTCTTAGGTTTTTTATTTGTCCGAAACGACAACCGACTCGAATTAAAAATTGTCAATGTTCAATGAGTAAATGTATCGTATATTTTTTTAACAACATTGCCCGTATTACCCGTTTTTTGCAGTATTACATTCAGTATTTCCAGTATTTTGCAGTATATTAGCAGTATTTTTATTGTAATAATATTAAATACTCAAACATGTTTAAAATGCATTGGACTTTAATACTAATTATTAAATATCAATATTTTATATTAAATAAACTAATATTAATTAAGCAATATAACATTCTACCCAATTCATCTAATACGACCTCTACCTAAAAACCTTAACATTGACTTTGTTTAGTGTGTGACATCGCACTAAAAATTTTTAGCGGCGTTTCTATTATAAATTTAAAATTTTCAAAAAAATTTCACCGTAGTGGCTTATTCCGTACAAATGGACATAAGCTTCTAGGCTTAAAATTTTGGTACAATTTTAGTGTCAAAGTGGCCTTAAATTTAAGGGAAATTTTAGGGCATTTTGAGAAAAGTGGAGTTCAAATTATGTTGAGTAGGGATTTGGTTGTCCTTTTTCCGTTCTTCCCCTCCGCCTCTCTCATATTTGAAATATGTTTGAAAATTAAAAAAAACAACAACAAGAAACAAGAACAAGCTCTTAAGGAAAAGCAGCAATGAAAAGCGTAAATTTGATTTTGGAATTGGAAGGTCTATGTCAGATTTGCTGTTGAATGGAGGTTAGGTAATAGAAAGTTTTGTGTCTGGAAGTCATTTGGAGCTCAAATTACTCCTCCCGTGCTTAGTTGGAAACAGGCTTATTAAAGTATCAAGTTAAGTAATTGTAATTAGCAATTAAGAGTTTGTTTTCAATATAATTTTAATTGGAGTCAAGTTTAATTGTATTCACAATCACAATCATTCTTCGCATTTTGTTTCAAATTGTTAAAAAAAATGCTCTGATTCACAAAAAAAATTAAGGCAAAGCTTAGACACCATTTGAAATTATAATAATTCAAATTCGATAACAAAAGCTGAAAAAACGTTAACGTATTCTCGATTCAGTTTGATGTGTATTGTCACGCCCAAGAAGTCGATGACCCCTTGGACGCGACGATAGGGTCATGAACGTAGCGTTGTTGACGTTTTCATTTTTTTTTTTCAAAATTTTATTTACAGAGTAAAAATTTGAAAAATTTGAAATCTGTTTTTAAATCAATAAAAATCCAATTTTAGAACATGGGATTTAAAAAAATGTCCCTTTTTACATTATTAGTACCCAATGAATTATTGAACACCGGTCGGCAGCGTTTTTTTTTATTCAGGTTTCATGAAACAAAATGAAACTTTTTTTTACTTCAAGTTTCATTCGTTTGTTGAACTTTCGAGCGTTTCAGCGTTTCAGCGTGAGCGTCTTGAGCTTGGGGATTGTCCACTTGGGTAAATGAAAGTTATGGTGGCCCTTGGGAGCCCTTCTGTTGCCTCGAGAGCCCTGAAGTAACTGAACTTATAATTTAAATTTAAGAACTTTAAATTAAATGTTAATAAATCGGTCCTAAATCAGGGTTACTTTCTCAAGGGTCATGGGACCCTTTGCCTCTAAGAACGATTTTGTCTTCCGCGGTTTTCAACGCTATGTAAAATCATCACAGATTCATGAAGAAAGTAGATGAAGTCTTTGAAAACATAACTATGGTTGCAAACGTCAATTAATTTTTTTTACAATTTATTTTAATAATAAAAGCTGTAAACATGAGTAAGTAATGCAATTTTTTAAATCGAAAAAAGGTAATCACAATAAATCTTTGATTCTTACAAAAAAAAAGTTTAATCATTTGCGTTTAATTTTCACAATTCCCCTACTCTGATTTATTTTTTGTTGTTTTTTATTGCGCTGCAAAATTTCAGTTTTAGGCATTACCTACTGCAAAAGAAGTTATGTAAAAAATTCAAAATCAGTTCTAAACACTATTTTCTAAATTGTAATAACCCTACTCCCCTGACAAATTTCAAATTGATTTTCTTAAATATATATCGTCACCTCTACTTGTGACGTATCGGCTGGGGGTACTCAAGGGCAAATAATGGGGTCGCAGTGTCGACAAACAAGGTCACGGTCGTGACGAGTGTGCAAATAAACTTTTTATTTGCACGACAGATAAACAATAACGGGCAAAGGTCAATGACTGAGGTCAAATCAATAGCTCAACAAACGTCGACTAGACAAAGGTAATGAGCAAAAGGCTAAACGTCGAATAAGCCAGACTGACCAAGACCAACTACACGAGCACTCCTATTTATAGGCAGTGCTCCACACACGTCGAACAGACAAAATGACAAACAGAACTGATAAGGACTACAACTATGCAGACACATGTCTGCAAATAATGTGTGAAACTAACTAATATAACCTATTGCCGTCGCGTCCAAGGGGTCGATGACTTCTTGGGCGTGACAATATTTTTTGAATATGAAGAAGCAGGCAGCAATTTTAAATTAAATTGGCTAATTTATGCAGCAACAAGTACTTTGTGAAAATTTGTGTTCTAAAGCTTAAAGACAATTTCCGTTTCTAGACGTTTTGAATTTTCTTCACTTCACATCATTAAATGATTTGTCATTTGTTTTGATGCTGATTTATAATACCATTAAATGAAATGAATAAAAAAAGTTAGCGTACGCTCTGTTCAAGTTGCGCTTTATCTTCGAAAATTCTTTTTTTTTTAAATTCGGAATGAACGCGTTGTCTAATTTTCCACTTAAAATCATCCATTAATGCTAAAAAAACCTACTTACATTTTTTTTGAAAATATTTCAAACAACTTTTCAATTTTAGAAATTGTCAATTTAAAAAAAATGGTCTTCGAATTTAGTTTGAAGCTTCTGTCAATTTTTTCAATTGCGCTAATATTTTATAGATTTTAATTCAACGACTTGCTCAGCTTTAGAATGATTTTTCTGAATGAGTCAAATGTTGAGATATTGTTTATGCTGATGCTGATCCACAACAAGAAAAAGAAATGCTATAGTAGTAAGGAGGTGAGGTGTTTGCGGTATGAATCTCCATGTTAAACCGATATGAGAAAAAAACCCTTTTTTCCACCCACCCTACATGAAAATTTTTGGTCCCTCAAAAATTTT
>JAQFYP010000475.1:0-22815 GCA_034694865.1 Bilobella braunerae | reverse complement strand
CTGGAACTCTGCCCTTATTAGGGGTAAGACTGAGCTTTCTTTCCCCTAAGCTGGAGCTCTGCCATATTAGGGGTAAGACTGAGCATTCTTTTCCCAAAGCTGGAGCTCTGCCCCTATTAGGGGTAAGACTGAGCTTTCTTTTCTCTAAGCTGGAGCTCTGCCCCTATTAGGGGTAAGACTGAGCCTTCTTTTCCCTAAGCTGAAGCTCTGCCCCTATTAGAAGTAAGACTGAGTTTTCTTTTCCCTAACCTGGAGCTTTGCCCCTATTTGGGGCAAGACTGAGCTTTCTTTTCCCTAAGCTGAAGCTTTGTCCTTACGGGGCAAGACTGAGCTTCCGTTTTCCTAAGCTGGAGCTCTGCCCTTAGTAAATTTTCAGTTTTCTGCGCATGCTTGGAATTGGGCCGCTGCCATTTCAAAGTTTTTTGAAATCTTACATTTACAACATATATTACCATAGTTGCTACCCGCGTGTTACCTTAAGGTGCCTTCCAATGTTTGGGGCAAGACTGAGCTTTCCTGGAATGGATTGGGGCAAAATTAAAGGTAAAATTTACCTCCGATTTTAATCATATCCTGGACAAACGGCTGGAGCTGCAAGCGCAATATTTTACATGAAACATTTACATTTACAGTAAATGAGTTTGAAAGATTAAATGTGGCTAAGTTTATTTTTGATATTTCCGTGTATAATATTCCAGCACTAACTATTATGGCTAAATAGGTGCCCCATTTTTCAGAAAAGAAAAGTTGATACTGGAGTCAACAGGGTCAAACTCAAAGTTGAAAATAGGTTTCGATTACTTTAAGCATATTTTTTATTTCAATTATACTTTGCTGTGTTTTATACCCCTGAGCGGCCGCACATAATGAAATTAGTTCAAATTGCACGGATTGCAATAACTAAAATTAGTACGTAATTATAGCGCAATTAGTAGAAACAAATAATGAGTAATTTACTGCAGTCATCTAATTTAACAAAACCAATTAAGACATATCAGTAACGTCTCAAACTAATTGCGGCGACAACTGGAAACGACTAATGACTTTTATCCTCCTGAGTTTTGCCAAATCAAAACCACCGCAGGTTCCTCGCAAAATTGGGCAATCCAGCAGATCCGGCAGTCTGCTGGACAAAACAGAACACAATAAAATTTAGAGTAATGTGAGACTTTATCTTTGATCCTGAAAAAAACGGAAGTAAATTTCTGCCGTTTTTTTTAATATTTTTTTAAAGATGAGTTATTTAAGATCTAAATGTTTTGTTATGTACTGCATTGCACCATGTCTTAAAAAGCATGCTTGTTTGAAATCAACGTGATTAAAAAATACAAGCAATCACGTAGTGCTACTGTAACTTTCACTGATTTTTTAAGAGAAAGTTGCTCTAAAGTAATAAAAGAATATGTTTTAATATTTCATGTTTTATTTTCAGGACCTGGTAGGTATTGTTGAGAAGAGACAATAAAGTTTCAAAATTGAAACCAGTTGGATTATGGTATATTCAGAGTTGGTACTATGCAATCTTATACAAATATAAGTTTTACCATTTAACAATGAGAAAAAGAAACCAGTAATATTACAGCAAGATGTGTAAAATGGTAAAAATAGGCAAAATTTGCTTCAAATTTCAATGCAAAATGTCAGTTTTGTTTACCTAATTGGTCTTATAAAAGCGGATCGGCCCAAAGTTTGAGGTGTGAATACGGATCTATTTGTGGTGATGTCTTATAGTGGGGAGTCTTATTCAGTTCCAGTTAGCATGTAAATGCCCCATGAGAAATACCAAACGTTGAAAAGGAGGGTCATACATGGGGGGAGGGTCTTTTATACGGAGGTTTTATAGTAAGGGAATTATAGAATGCCCATAAGTGAAGCTGGGAGGAATAGTGTTTTTGTGTGATCGTTACATACGGACATTAAAGTAAGCCCATAAAAATAAAACAACTCGCAAAAACCCGAAAACCCATGTATAGAGAAGAAAAGAGTTGCTCCCGTATTAATTTTTTCAAATAAAATAATTATGTTTTTTGAATGCCCATCTCTGAAGCTGATCAAGGAGTAGTGGTCGGGAGGAAGGGAGTTTATGATGCAACCGTTACACACGGCCTAATGCGATTACTATGGTGAATTACAGCGGAGAATAAGAAAATAAGTTCATAACTACGTTTTAGGATTTTTCAAACTTGGGAATAATGACAACATATGCACTCAAACGTTTTCCAGGCGCAAAGGCAGTAGACCCTTGAGCCAAAATTTGGAGGATAGCTCCACCTCAGTTATTTGCTTCTGTAGAGTTTACTTTTCTGTTACTTTTAATAATCACGGTTCAGATAATTTTACTGTAAAATTCTAAGGATGACAGTTTAAAGCGACAAATTTCACAAAAATCCAGCATACCTTGAAGTATCACAAAAAGTTTGGAGAATGGACGCTCATTCCAAATTGCAATACGGAAGTATTGCAACTTTTGCATACTCTGTCAACGTTCCCGGGTCTGAGCTTGTACCACCTCCAGCTTATATAGACCAGGCTTGTAATATCGAACCAGCTTATTTAAAATTGTAAGGTATGTACATAATTAAAAATATGCCCATAATTAAATACTGCTTACTATAATAGAACGGTTCTAATATTGGAAATTTACGGCGTGGAAAAATTGTTTGTATTTTTGAAGAATTCATTTAGTAATATAATTAATTGGTTGATTTGTGAACTTTCATGTGGTCTGAATGTTACAAATGCCGCATGATCAATAGGCGTTGATTCGGTGTTTTCTCTCTTGTTCCTATTTTGATTGCTAGAAACATTCAAAATCAAATTTCGTCAAACACTGTATTCTACATTTTCAGCAGAGGAGAAAAGGGTGATCATAAGTTTACGTGCCAACATTTCACAAAATTGGGTTTACAAACTTGTCACTGCAAATGCAATTATGGAAAATAACTACACTATAACTGCAATACGTCAGTTGTGGTTTACGAGAATTTATTTATTTAAATCAGCTTCTTGTTTATGTTTCTGTTTATTGTAAAAATTTTTAAAGAGATTGATGCAGTACGTTATAATTATGAATGATTCTGAACTTCGTTCCTCAAGTAAGATATTGCGGACTATAAGTCACACACCCTGGCATTTCTAAGGGCAGCAACGGAAGAAAAGGAAAATGAAAAAAGGCATTGGCAGCCCTAGCACAAGAAATGAAATTCCTTTTGTGTAAGTTCAAGAGAAGGAGTGATGGTTAGAAGAAAGGGTCATGGAATGTGAGGATTAGACTTTTTTATTATTTTTAGAATTTATTTTTTAAAAGAAGCCAACATTTAAGGCGTTTTTACTTTATTGCTGCTTTCTTTAACAAGCAGCATTCTTTATTCGGGAATATTTTGCCAGTGGTATGGAACTCTTAGCATTTTACTTTAGGTTTAGTTTGATTATATAATTTCATTATATTACTTAATTTTAATTATTAGTTCAATTAACTTTTACTAGGTCTGATTCAAAATTTCTGCTGAATGCAAATGAAAGCGGCCAAAATGCTTGGAGTCGTGATTCTAATGCTTGCATTTGGCTCCGGCAACCGGCAACACAGCGTTGCAGTGTATATTAGCCAACCCGCTTCTCTCGTTGGTTCCCACCAACCTCATACATCCACTCGAAAATTTAGGAACAGGTTTGTTTACTTAACTATTGAACCCTTAATCATATATCTGGATTCATCAAAATGTGCAACTTCATATACCTTGTTACTCATTACAAGTTTGCAAACTCACTTTTTACTACCATCGCCATGTTTTTCTTCTGATTTTTGTACTACTTTGCATATTACATTACTCTAGATTTAAAAAAAGGAAATTGGTGTTTAGAATGCTATTTATATGTTAGGTACTATTAGTAATTGCATTATCTATTCTTCAATTTTTATTTATGTACGGCGTCATTAAATTATTGTAGAAAAAATGCAATATTTGTAATCAAAGAATTTTAACAAGATGAAATTCAAGTTACAAGCCAATTTTCTAGGAAATTTTTAATTGAAACGAAATTGTCAACTCTACATTGTAAGCAAACGAGCCTTATTGGTTTATTAGTACTTATTTGTATAATTTTTTTGACAGAATGTGCCCTCAATTCATGTGGACAAGTTGACGGACTGGGCGTGCTTGATGTCTACTGCAATCTTCAATGTCAACTGGCCACGTACCCCACAGGAACTTGTTACAGAAACTTAGAGAAAGGTCTTGTCAAGTGCATTTGCAATGGGAACGGAATCCCCTTGCTCCAAACTGACTTCACATTATGCCAGCTACTAGGAGTTTGTGGTTGCCAAACTTGCACAAATGGGGGCTCGTATCCAGAGCACTACAACACGGGCGTTTGCCGAGCACTTTCAGCTAACACCCTACAGCTTACCTGTCACTAAATATGTTCGTATGCGAAACTTTCATGGTCTGATATTTTAAATGAAACGTATTAACTACGATAAGTTCACTAAAAAGAAATGCTAAACTTTAATCAGATATATTCATTTGTAAATAAAGGGAGTTTGATTGGGCATTTCAGACCTTATTTCACCAGTAATACTTGGTTTACCTCACTGAAACGCCACGGTTGTCTATCGGCAGAAACGTTTAGCTAAATACAGAGCCGGCTTTATATCTGGACATTTATTTCCGCGTCTTTAACACATGAATCTCCACTGTGTCTTGCCATTCCTCTCCACCAATAAATGGAACACAATTTCAGTACAAATTTGAATTTTAAAAATTACACAAAATGTTTTCGGAAATTAATTTAAAAAGAATGGCGTATCTCTCAAACTCAAACCGGTACCAAGAACCATTTTTTACTTCTCGCGAACTCAGACCCGTATTTCGATACGCGTTTTCTAGTTATTTTTTTTGCACTTTGATGTGACGCTGTTGCAACAGCTGCCATTACTGTTATACGATTGAATATTGTAATTGGCTCTGGCTGATACTCTGGAGTGTACTGTTTTCTAGTTATTGTAAACCATTTTGGAGCTTATGAGACATATGTTTAAAAAAATTGTTTATGCAATTACGTGACAATAAGTGCAACAATAAGTTGCTGCAAATGTTTATTTTCCACCGGTTTTCTCTTATTATTTTAGCTAATATTTATTCCTTTTTCTTCTTTTCTACAGAAAAGGAAACAAAAACGCAACAGCCGTTGTTTACAGTAAAATTGGCATAAAAAAAACAAATTTAAACATTGTAAAATTTGTGTTGACCTTTGACTATGAAACTGATTCTTCCCGGAGCCAGCACTAAGCCACCGCAGGGACTTCCTTAGTTCCTTATGTGTATACAAAATATTTCGCCTCAGCTTCAGCGGCTTTCCTCGCCCACTAATTGGGGCGATAACAATGTCCTTAACATAACAAGAATAATTTTGCGAAATATTTACTCATGTTGTAAATATAGTGCCATTTTCTTCTTCAAATTTGGACAATGCGCCTACTTGAAAGAAAGAAGGCTAAACGCAATGCCACGCGTAATGTTGTCCAACAATGTTAGCTTGGCTTCCTGATCCAAGAGTTGGATTAATGGTGTGTTGAAATTAACTATTTAAATTGGTTCGTCTCACCTCTTCCATATGATACAATCCTCCAATTGTACATTTAAGTACAGGAATGGAAAGCAAAGTCTTTCTGAAAAACATATTTTGTGATTCGTTGATATGTTTTGTTCTTTGTACATGTTCTCGTACATTGTCATGAAATTTTGACGAAATATTGAATACCGACGACATAAGTAGGGCGGCGGGTCCAAGTAGAGCACAAATGGTAAAGAAATATATGAGAAATATAACAAAAAGGAAAATGTGAAGAGATCCCCCCAGATTTACAAGACAAAAAGCAGCCGCACAAATGCAAAAAATGAGTGAAAATTTGATCGCCGGTAATAAAATGGAGCCATACACAGCGTTGTGAAGTTGAATAAGGAGTTGCATTGTGCGGTAAGTATAAATTAAGTTCAATACACGAGCCTCCAAGGGTATTGTCAAGCTATACAATGTATCAAAAGATCATGGTTACACAGCAATTTGTTGTTAAATTATACTTTACCAGTCCATCATGTCGTAAAATACACTTAAATCGGTTTTATGATAAAATTAACGAAATCCAAAATTAAACTTTTTATTTTTGCCTTCATTTAAACCTTCGGTTTCTTACGTAAGCAAAGTATATACAAATAATGCAAAACCACAAATTTTACAACTCAATATAAAATAATAAAAAATTGTCTTAAAGATTTTTTTCTTTTTTCAGCATGGTTTAATAATTGCCCAGCGTCAAGCCACCTGAAATATTTATGCTCGACAGGGATTTAAGAACACGTTGCAAACACATGTATTATAAGTATTACAAATGTTTTATGATTTGACAACAATTTAAATGATTTACCTCACTTTCCTAAGAACTATGACAAGCGTTAAAATAGATGGAACAAAGATTCCCAATGTGGTGATAAAGTCAGAAATAAATGCAATTCCAAAATGACATTGAGATACAATATACAAGACAAATAACAACTGATTTGTAAACAATACTCTGTTGACAACAGTATTTTGTATTAATGTTGAAATAATACAACAGCTCACAATGTACATTGAACTCGCATACAGTATTCCTCGCACTGTATACTTTTGTTTCAAATTTTGAAATTCCTGTGTATTACCTGTGTATTAACAATGCAAAAAAAAACATGTGAGTCGTATTATTAACTTTTTTAAACTAAAAAATAGTTACCGATTTTGAAAATGTTGTTAACAAGATTGGCAGTTTCCTTGCTGTAAATCATTAACGTTACTCTAAAGGAGAGAGCACCGACACAAGCCAGCATGAAAATGGCCACGGGAACTTTTACGGTAAACGAACTGGTATTTTTTATTATTAGCAGCGATGCTATAGCATTTGAAATATAGGAAAATATTGTAAAGAATCGGAATGCGTGGAAAACCTTGTTGTATTCAACGGCTGCGTAAACCATTCCGAGTGTTCTGCAATACTTAATTTCAACTGTTTTTAATTCTGTAACGAAAACTAGGATTCTACGAAGAAACTCCAATTCGAATTGACTTAGCATTTTGTAAAACTTTGACGTAAATCAGACTAATGTCTTTGACGTATTTTGAGGAAATGTGAGTTGAAACAGATTTAGTTGGGTATAGTGTTTTAACAACTTACCAGCCACATATAATTAGCTGAACCATAATTTGCTGGAAATATATGCACTAAAACACCCCTTCGACTCCAAAATGAGTCCTAATTATATATTCTTATTTTGCCTGAAAGCGCAATAATTTTCCACCTCGTCGCTGCACCAATTTCTGTTGGCTTTGAATTAGAAAATTACCGTTAAGTGTCAACATTATAATTATGACCTATGTTGCCAAAAAAGTTCACAACTCTCATATTACTAGTCATATATTATTAGTCATATTTACTAAAGTTTGTTGCTAAAATTTCCATTCACATCAAATGTTGCTGATAAAAAGAGCAACTTGCAAATTGTATCTATGCTCCAGAGTATGAGTGAAACTTTTTTCAAGAAAGTGTGGAAAGAATTTTTTAGAAGGCGGTCAGCGGTGGGTGTTGGCATTAACTTTTATTAATTTTATTGTTTGCCAAAATTGATACACGTGATTTAAAATAAAAATTTGTTTGTCCAAGGACGCCTTGTTTATATTAACAAATCATGTTGTGAGTTGAAACAACTGTTAAATCTAAATTCTGCATTTAACCGCAATAAAAAAGAATTCCGCAGTTAGGAAATGTGTTAAGTAGAATAATTTTAAGAAGAATTTTGGGTCCCGAGAGTACTGTAAGTCGTGCCTGTTTATAATTTTTTTTTTTATAGATTTGACTTAATGGTACATAGTAATGAATATTTATTTCTACATTATTTCTTCAGTGCTTTCCTATTTAAACGCGTTTCCATATATACGTAGTTCCTAATAAACGCGCAGTGCAAATGTTCTGGGTAAAAGAAAGCGTGCAGGGCGTTTAAAGACAAAAAGGTAAGCAAATTTGTCGATGGTTCTAATTAGTTGTTTTAGAATAGCGAAAATGCAAGTTAGAACACTTGCTGTTAGTTTTCAGTTAAAATACGTGTAAATTCCCTTGAAGAAACGAGTATATTTTGAACAGTCCAATTAATTAGTGTGCGCATGCGTGTATTTCCGCGGCTCAAATTATGCTAAAATGGTTGAATATGGTCACTTAAAATTGTAGGTGACGATGATTCCAATATTGGCGTAACAGTGTCGCTTTTTAGAGTATCTTCGCTTGTTAATTATACAATCTGGTCAAAATTTGCTGAGCCGAAGTAAGCATATTTTTTTTGGGGGGAAATTTGGATTTGTATTCAGTGTGGCAACTAAAAATGTGCTGTACTGTATCATTTTCTTGAGACCTGTTGCATATTGCTGTGTGTCCTGAAAAAGTATGAAGCGTTTTGCAAGTTAGCGAAAACTTTGAATTAAGCCAAATATTCTGCAATTAGACGTTTTGAGCTATTTTTTTTATTATGATTTGCTACAACCCCTGCAGGCTCAGCTTATGGGACTCGAGGGCGCGCTCTAGCCACCCAAAAGGGGGTGGGGGAGCCCTATGCCAAACGTCCTCACGCCAATTCGTGCCAAGGTGTGTGGAAATACCCAGTGGGAAAACCACACCCATGAGGACGGAGGTGGCCGTGGAATTCGAACCCACGAGTGCAGTGTGGAGAGTACAATCCACTAACCACTAGACTGCGGAGGCTACCTGATTTTGAATATTGCAAGTAATGTTTTTCGCTGGTTCCCATGCCCTAATCTAGACTTGAGGCACCCGGACGATTAAAAGCAAACCTCACATTTTAACACTTGGCAACGACTTTTTTCAAATATTTCCACTTTTCAGTCACACCTCCTATTTTGGGAGCGTGCAAATATGCAGAGAAAAAAAAACGGCTGGGTTGGGTTGGCCTCGCAAGTATGTTTTCAGTCTATGCAGTTAGTCCTGGATTTGGGCATGAAATTAGCTATAATGCAAAATTTCGTTCAGACCAAACACGCCAAACGGGCTCTCCTTGCCAAATACTGCATTTGGCGCAGTTGGGCTTTTCAACCAACTGAATTTCATGAAAACAAACGCATAAGGAGGTAGATTTACACACACAATTAATTTTGGCCTTAAGGGTGGAATTAGAAATCCAGTCCTCCAATAGAGACAAGCGGTTCTCGTTATTGAATTTTTTTGTAACCTTCGAAGTAAAATGGTTTGAAATCGTTAATTTATCAACTTGCCAAGCAAATTATGGATTTAGTATTTCAGCACCCTGGAACGAAGCTGAAAGGAAGCTAGTCTGTCACCATTTTTAGTCTTAATATTTTGTTTTCAAAAATTTAAAATAGATATTCGGATAAATTTAAGTAGCTTGCTACTTTGCTACGAAGTAAAGCAGAATAATTTAATGTTTATGAAATAAATTATTACGATCGTCAGAAAGTTATTTGTATAAATGATTAGCGTTAAATTCTCCTACTAATGGGTAACCTACGCTGAGAAACTAAGTCGTATGTTTACTCATTGAGAATATTCAAATCAAGCCATACTGTAAGAAAGTCGATCTAAACATGATTTCAAATTTATTGGAAAATCGCTTAAATTGAAAAATTGTTTCAGAAAATAAAATAGGGCAATTTAAATTTATCTAGGAACATCAGCATGTCTGCGATAATATTTGAAGAAATTAAGGAGAGTAATCCTTTGCTTGTTATATTTTATCTAAATACATTATTGACATTTCTTTATCACAGACTCGCTCTGCTTCTTATTGTTAGTATATTCTTTAGACAATTACTTTACTGCCTTTAGCGTAGCGTTAAATGGTTCTCATTTCAAATTGACGTTTTTTAGTATTTTTGTCGAAAGAAAAGACAATATACGAGGTTGAAACTTAACAACTATTGGGACAATAAAATGTCGTTGCCGCAAAAGGCTCGTTGTTGCTTATTGTGTAACAAAAAATAAATTTTGTTTGTGGTTGCTATATGAAACTCATTGTTACCCTACTTTGTGCTCTAGAAATAGAGTTTGTATAATCCTTGTCAGTTTGTAGAAAAGTATTTGAAATGTCATGGAATGTGTCCTGAAAACATTTCCTTAATTATTTTTAAACATTTTTTATTCAAGCAAGTTTGAAGCTAAAGCATAAGCATGCTATTATTTGGTGTTGGTTAAGTAGTTCACGATTCGACTCACCTTTGTTCATTTAGATCCAGATCTCACAAAATTTAAAATATTTAAAAAAATATATTAGAAATCTGAAGCTAGAAACAGACGACTCGTAAAGTAGTCATAGTCAACAGTTGATCAAGCCTTTATTTGTGTGTAACCTTAATTTGTGACATTTATAATTTTAAATGTTAGATTTTTTTTACTTTTTAATAAATTCTAAGATCGAAATTTTTTTTAACTTTAACAGAAATGGAAGCGAACAAGAAGATTGGAATCATATTCCTAATACCGCCGGCAGTACTCAAGTTGCTGGAGTCACCGCGTTGCAGTGTTTAATGGACGATGTTGGATTGAGTTTAGTTGACGGCAATATCATAGGCGCTATATTTAATTTAGGAACAGGTTTGTTAGAATTATTGGACTGAATTATCATTTAATGTTGGATAAACTTTATGCTGAGATGTCAACCAAAATTTGACTAAAGTTAGTTACAATATTTAATTCATGACGCAATAATTTTGTTGTTACGTTCGACCCTTCCATGCACGGCATGGTTGTTTCTGGGAGACTTTTATCTCATTTTTATGTTTTATTTTTGGCTACGTCTAGCGTCAATTTTTTTTTTTTTGCTGCCATAACGGTTACACAAAAAACTACACATTTCAAACCTGAGTTGGTCATCGACTGTTTATTCTTAGTTTGACTTTTTACAAACAATCGTCAACAATGCTTGTACAAGAAAACTTTATGTAAATGTTAATATTAACTAATTGCCTAATTAATAAATGAGCAATACGACACTAGAGCAGCGCAATTTTGCAGTTAAAAGTAACGCGCAAAACGGAGTTAACCAGCTAAATAAGTGTTCTAGGGCAGTAGGATCCGGAAATGAAATTAAAATCCTCCTGTCCTTGCCTAGCTGGTGTAGAATATTAATCGAGGTTTGACTAAAGTAGTTGGCAGTTGATAATATTTTGTGAATCGACAGGTTGTGCGCTTGATTCTTGCGGTCAAGCGGATGGACACGGCGCCCTTGACGTCTACTGTAAGTTTCAGTGTCAAATGGAAAAGTACTCCTCGGGAGTTTGCCACAAAAACCTGGAATATGGAATCGACAGTTGCGTTTGTAACGGGGGAAATGGAATAACATTTGGAGATAACGGCACGCGTCTATGTAAAATTCTTGCAACATGTGTTTGTCAGTCTTGCACAAAAAATGGCTCGAATACAGAGCATTATCAAACCGGGATTTGCAGTGGGCATTCTAATATCGTTAACTTTAATTGTTTCTGAAGGCATTCCTAGCAACAGCGCCAAACTACTACGAATTTGATTTTTACAATTTTTTTTCCCATAGTTATCATACTGGGTTAAATTTTTTTCACAAATAAACAAATTCTTTAATAATGCTTGATAATGGGTATTAATGTATTTTTGTGTTTTTTAATTGATTTGTTTGTAGCTTTGTACATAACTAGGTAACAAACCCGTTCTAGAACAGGATCACACTTAAGGACCCTTTAAACACAATTATCTAATTAGAAATCGTTTTTAGCTATTCAAATGTCGTAGTAAGATATCTTACCTATAGTGTGACTGTTTCTGTTGTCAGTATGTTCAGTCTTATTCAGCAAATTAGGGAGACCACTGACCACGACTTGCGTTTTGAAGGTTAATTTAAATTTAGCTAAATAATTAGTTGTCCAATCAAAACGTGGTTGGCACTATCTTCATAAACACAAATTAGGGTTTCATTATTTCAACATGAAGTATTGCTTCCATTGATTTTGTTAGCAATTTAGGCCCACGGCTTAGTGTCCGAAAAATGCCATTTTACCGCATGCTCGGCGTGAGCCTCAATATTCTGATTGGGTAGCAGGTCAATTCCGAGAAAACAAAAACCGAGAATGCAAAGACCGAGAAGTGATAACCGAGAAAAAAAATACCGAGAACGACAAATACCGAGAAAACAAAAACCGAGAATGCAAAGACCGAGAACGACAAATACATAGAACTACAAACACCGAGAAATCAAAAACCGAGAATGCCAAGACCGAGAACTTGCTAAATAAAAATGTAAAGTTAAATACGTTCAGTTTTCAACTCTGTTTGGCAGTTTTAGGTTAGGTGTTTGTTTTTAAACACTGTCTAGTATAAATATGCTTGATGAATATTAACTGTTAACGATTTTTGCTCGATTAAGTCAAAAGGTATAAAAATTTTAATAAATTAGTTCTCGGTTTTTGTCGTTCTCGGTTTCGTTTTTCTCGGTTTTTGTTTTCTCGGTCTTTGTTGTTCTCGGTATTTGTCGTTCTCGGTATTTTTTCTCGGTTATGACTTCTCGGTTTTTGCATTCTCGCTCTTTGTTTTCTCGGTATTGACATGGAACCCCTGATGCATAGGTAGTGAGCTCCCTCTTACAAACATACATAGTATCTGCTCACATCGGCGGTTTTAGTTACGGAGGCTTTCTGTTTTGTACTGTTGGCACGGAAGCACGTCGTTTAAATATTCAAATCTGCATTTTAAATCAGACTTATAATTGCTCACTTGTATGTATTCAGAATTTTGCAAATGACGCATGGTCAAAGGCTGTTTACTCTCAGTATTTTCGTTCCCAATTTGATTTCGAAGAACTTTTGCATACAAATTGTGCAAACAACCCGAATTCTAAATTCTAACTGAGGAGAGAGGGGTTTTTATATCTCTACTCAACGGTACCATTTCACAGCTCGAGTTTAAAAATTTGGCACTTTAAATGCAATTAAGGGAAAATACATGCCTATACGATACATGCAGTGAAAATGCATTGAAAGTATTTTTTTTGCTAAACTAGGTGATTTTTGTTTGCGTTTTGTTTATTTCTTTATTTATTTCAATTTTTTGTAAACATATTGCTGCAGCACATTATGTTTTTCTTTTTGGTCGTCTTCCTCAAATAAAATATTGTGGAACCTTGTCTCGTTTGTTTTTAAAAAATTTTTAGCTGATATTTACCAGAATTTCACCAAGTCGGAATCTTTGAGTCCGAAACTTTAACCCTTTCATACTGTGGGGATAACGCGACACAGTGACGCAGAGCGTAAGAGTGAGTTACAGCCGAGGTTTCTAACATTTCAGCGTAATTGTTTCAGACAATCTTTTCAGTATCGTAATTCAGTATTTATTAGATATATTAAATACCTCTCCGCCGGCCTCGTAAATCGATGCGAGAAAATGTTCACCTAAAACTTTTTTTTGCCTCATTCATCAAGATTACCTTGGATGAGTTCAAAAAATACTAATATTGCTACAACCAAAATTGGTCGACTATGGCCGTGGGTAAGTCTAATAGTGATTATACTGACACAAGCCAGATTAGAGATAACACTATTTATGTCAATAAAAACACAACAAGTATGTCTACAAATAGCTATAAATTTTTCATTTGTAAAAAATAATTGTGGCTCAACAGCAAGAATAATGAATACATTGTACACCCAGGTGTTAATTGCAATTGAATTCGATCAACGCGTACAGTTTACATTGCGAGACAACACAATAGACTTGGATATTAGTTCTGAGCTTACTTAATAAGCGGTCTCACTATAAAATCTTTGATTGATTGAAGTTTGTTAGGGTTCACTTATGGATGTTTTTGGTGCGTTTTTATTGGCTTATAGTATAAGTCTTCTGGAATGCTAAATTATAACTGGGGTGGTAGGAGTTACAGTTTTTTTTTATAATAAACTAGAACAACATTCTACGTAGTCTTGCCAAACATGCTTACGAATGGATACAATTACCATAACAATTTGCATTCACTTTTAGAGTATACACTAGCTGAGCGATTTGCAGTACTTTTTTTGTTCCTTTCAGAGAGAACGTGAGCCAAAATTTTAGTTTTTGTTTTCGGCGTTGTCAACGTCCTGTAAATTTAAATTTGAAATAATGAGAGATTAATGGGGTCCAGATTTTGTGCAGAAATTTCAAAACCTTTTTTTTTATATTTGAATGCAGGCTCTAGTCGTAAAGTACAAAATTGTAATGCAAAAGACATGTTGAAGACAAACCATAAACTATTACAGAAACGGTAAGGTCATAAAAAGTACTAATAAATACATCATAAAGCTTTAGATTCGGACAAAATGCATTTTCAAAGTTTTAAATTAACAATCCAAATATAAAATGTAAAATGCATGGCAAAAACTCCGTTCGACACAAAACAATACTGTCACTGTTTCGTCTCAATTTTCTAAAAGGTAGAAAATGGATTCAATTTAAAGAGAAATGTCGATATGAGATTATAGAGCTACGTAGTTCGGTTCAACATTCCATACACCGGGAGCCACAGCATTGTCCTCATTAACAATACAGAACAATTATAAGACAAAATATTTCTCAAAAAAAAATCATATACATTATTTTTTTATATACCTTTTTTAAATTTACACAATAATTCTATTTGACAGAAAGAAGGCTAAACGCAATGCCACGCGCAATATTATCCAATAAAGTTAGCTTGGCTTCCTGTATAAAGCAAAAGTTTGATTAATTTTTAATAATTTTTGTAATTTTTAATTTGGTAATGTATTTGGTTCGTCTCACCCCTTCCATATGATACAATCCCCCGACTGCACACTTTAGTACATAAATAGATAACAGTGCTTTCTTGAAAAGCAAATTTTCTGATTCGTTGGTTGGTTTTGTTCTTTGTAAATGATTTCGTACATTCCAATTAAATTGTGACGAGATATTAAATACCGATGACATAAGCAGTGACGCGGGTCCAAGTAGAGCAGTCAGAGTAACAAAATATATCAGAAATACAACAAAAAGGGGAAATGTGAAGTAAATGCCCTAGATTTACCACACACACGGCAACCGCACAAATGCACAAAATGGGTATGAATTTGACCACCGGTAATAGGATCGAGCCGTACACAGTGTAGTGAATTTGGTTATGGAGTTGCATTGAGCGGTAAGTATGGATTAAGTCCCACGCACAAGCCTCCAAGGGTATTCTCAACCTAAACATTAATAGATATTATCATAATATCAGCCTTTGTGCAATAATATATTACAAAGCAATGGTAAGCTACAATTATACTAAACGATATCTATTCCTGTAATAGCAAAATCTATATTTAGTTTTTGACAAACTTTTTTTTATAATATTTAATGTGATATTGTTTTATTTAGCAAAAATGATGAACGGTAAAATGAAATATTGCAAATTAAACCTGCAAAAGTATTACTAATTTGCTTTTACCAGCATGCTCGAATCGAATGGCAAGCGTCAGGCTTTATCCGGAGCTTTACTTTAGCAAATTTTTACGCTTACATCCAATTTTTTTTTCTGAAAATTTAGCTTAAACCATCTTGTATTTCTTTTAAATAATATTTTCTGAAATTTTTGTGGTACGACTGGCATTTTGTTGACTGTTCTCAAATGTTGAAATGTTCTCTTACATAAAGAAGTTAATACTTAAACTAAATTACCTCACTCTTCTAATTCCTAAGACAAGTGTTAGGACAGATGGAACAAAAAATCACTATGTGGCCAAAAAGTCGCAAGTGAATGTTATTCCAAACAGACATTGAGATAAAATATACAGAAAGAATAACCACCGGGTTGCAAACATTGAATTGATAGCCACAGTATTTTTTACCAATACTGAGACAATACAACAACCGACTAGGAATACTGAGCTTGCATAAACTATTCCTCAAAATGTATGATTTTGACTCAACTTTTCAGATTCTTGCCTAGCTATGTATCAGAATTCCAAAAACAACACAGCTGCTTGATTAAAATGCAAAAAATAAAAGTATTTACCAATATTTAATATGTTGTTCACAAGGAAAATGTAGGAAAATAACGTGAACAATTGGAGTGCGCGAAGCTGCTTGCTGCTTCTAACTGCCGCGTAAACTGTACCGGATTTTCTACAATACTTAATTTCGACTGGTTTTAATTTTGTAGCAAAAACTAAAATTTTACAAAGAAATTTCAGTTCGAACGTACTTAGAATGTTGAAAGATCGGACTACTTAATGGAATTGAGGGCAGTTTTTAAAAGGCTAATAAGCAGTCTAAGAAGCATTTTATTATTGATCGAAATGAAGTTGTTTTCTTGAAATGAGAATTCCCAGATTTAGTTGATTATAGTTATCCAACAACTCACCAGCGTGTTAATATCTACAAAACCATATGACTGAATAACGGTAAATGCATCAAATGGTTATTGGAATTATAAAATTTAATGCAATTTTGTGCTGTAATTTTGTCGAAAAGCACAAAGGCGTTTTCATGTCGTATTTTAAAAGCGTTCTCTCCGCTCTTGATTTTGAAAATATATTAAATATTATTATTACGGTTAGTTTGTAAGACAAAGGCATTATTGTACTGCACGTGCAAGAGCAAATATTTCATTTGCAGCAAAGAATGTGCATTCTGCTTAACTTCTATTCATCCCTAATAGAAAAACTTTTCAGTTTGATTAGTAAGTTTTTGTAATTTATAGCGCTATTTATTTTGCTTTGAATCAATTTTAAGCTACAGTAAATCCTTTAAATTTTAAATATTGAAATTTATAACGAGAAGACAACTTTGATAGTTGTGATTTCAATTGTACATCGGCGTGTTGCGGATGTACGACACCTGGGAGATTTTCTTTCCCTTCCTCCCTAGCTTTTTGCCACTTTTGGTTTGTTTAAAAATTTTGGTCACGTGATATGAGTGGCCACGTCCCTTCTCCACGTTTTTTTGACACTTGCTTTTGAGTAGTGTAGCAACACAGCAGCCGGAATCCGGGACTCTTTTTTTAATCGTTCAATTAATTGATTAACTTAATTAATCGGGTCAATTGTGGTATCCGCACAACTAGGGTTAAACTCCCACTCCTGTCATTCTCTTTGGGCCAGGCTTAAGTTAGTCAATTAATTACTAAAGTTAATTAATCGGGTCAATCGCGGAAGCCGCACAAATTGGGTTCAACTCCCACTCAACTGCAACCCGTCTTGGTACATGGTAATTGGTTCAAAATAAACACTACTTATTTCATTGTTCAAAGAGCATAATTTTTTTTTAATTATTCAGTAGCAATTTTTAGCAGTAAGGTTAAATAATGAGTAATGAGTAAATAAACCGTTGCAAACGCACGTAACTTAAGTAGCGTATTGAACGAATGCGAACAAACTCTACAATTAAAAACCCGAAAACGCCGATGTTTTCCGTTTGGGGTTCATCACACTTAGGGGAAAGGGTCAGGAGTCACATGAAATTCGAGAGCATGATAACTTTTTGTTTCATGCAAAACTAGTAAATAAACAAAAAATCTGATTTTTCGGTTTTTTGGGTACCTCCGGGGGTCATTAGGAGGTCATAGAATTGAAGGAGAGGGGTCAGGGGTCGCATGCGTCATCTCTTCAAGAACATGATAACTTTTCGTTTCACGCAAAACTGAGAAGACACCGAAAATTCGGATTTTTCGGTTTTGGGGTCACTTCGGGGGTCATTTTGGGGGTGAAGGGTATGACCCCCATGACCCATTTTCAAACTTGACTTCATTCTTGACCCCTAAAAAACTATCCCGCAAACAGATTTGAAAAAAGTCATCCCGTTCGGGAGTTTTGGCGCAACCAGACGGACAGACAGACAGACGGAAAACACACAGGCGGACAGACAGACAGACAGACTCAGTCTTCCCATAAAGCAGCTAGACGCTACTTAATAAGATGGTGCATGGTGCATGACATGCTTCTTATGTTTAAATAAATACTTGTATTCCTATTATCTAACGCAGAATTGCCCTGCGTTTTCTTGTAAGGACTATTTTTAAATAAATACATCTTTAACTTAGTGATACTTTTTTGTATTTTAAATAGAATTTTTTATAAAAAAATATATACATTTTTATCTAAAACAAATTTTAGTTGAAAGGAAGGTTTAAAGAATAGCAAAATTTGATACACAAGCGCGTGTAAAGTTATCGCATTTTACCTTATGTTCGTTCTGGAAAGAACAGTTGTATTAATTGTTTTGGTGTCTAGATATAAAGATGGGTTTGGAACGTGTCCTGGAAACATAAACTTAAATATTTTTAAACTGAAATATTTGTGAGCAAGATTCATGCCACATATTCATTTAGTTAATTTAAACCAACAGGTAGGAACTCGTGCTGTTTTGTCAATTGCTGAATTTAAATATATTGGGTTCATAACTGCAGATTCTACAGCATTCATAATGTTAAAAAAGTCAATCGCATTAACTACCAGACGAATACTGAAATCTTCAACACGTAATCTAGCTGTAACCTGTTTCATTTATAATCTTACATGTAATCGTCTTACATGCAATAGTTCGAAAGCTATTTCGATTACATTTTTGTTTAACTTAACACTATATAGCAAAAACAGTTGATAATCGATTATTCTCAAACTTGCAGTTGAGGGACCATTGACGCTAACGGTCAGGTAGTGTGTTAAACACAATTAACTAATTGGGTTGGACGAGTGGTTTAGAGCTTCTATCTCTCCACTAGGGGTTCAAATCCTCCTATCAGCCACAAAAAAGTCTTTTGCTTTTGGTTTTCCCCTTAAAAGAATTAGTTTGCCTCTCACCTTGTGTATGCTCGTATCAGCGTGGACTAGGCATACACAGACAGATGATATGGAAATTACCTGATAAGGTTTCCCAGCAGCCTTGAGGAAATTTTAAAGACGTCCACCATTTGCATAGAGTCACCTGCGGTTATGAGACAAAAGCTACCACCGAACTTCACGTCTGGTTGGTGTCCTCGGCATTTGTCTTTAGGCTCGTAAAACAGCGGATTGTTACAAATTGTCTGTTGTACCTGCTTGATAGCAACATCTATGCTAATGAGCTGATGTATACTATGATGAATTTTGAATTATTAGATGAATTTTGTTTTTTTTCAAAGTTTTTTATTGGAACTTTTTTTTTGAAACTATTAGTCGTTCGGAACTATTACTTGTAAAGAGCTTTTTGGGGAGTTTTCTTTTGTAACTATAACCTCCTTCCAGTTACATTGTGAAAGAAATCGCAACTCATTCAAATAAACTACACAATACACGCTTTGGTTCTTTTCTTGTGGTTGGGATTAGAATTTTAGTGTCAGATAATAACAAGAATTAGTTGCTTCTGGGTCAAGTAGTACGCAAGTAAGGTTCGGTACAATCCACCCAGTAGTTGATATTCAATTGATTGATTAATAAATTAAAGAAGCCTATAACATTAATTCTAGTTATATGTGTTAACGGTTCGTCGGGTTAGTCTCGATTGGAAGGCAAGAAAACAAATCAAATTCAGCTCAATACTCGGTCAAGAAGTAAAGAGGCGTAGTGTAATCGAAACATGTCTGTCTTTACAAGTTTAACAAGTACAAATTAATTGCTTAAGGTGGCTGAAGTAACTACTGATGTATGACAATTGCGTAAGTAGCAAATTAATTGTATTCGTAATTAAAATAAAAAAGAGTATCAACATTCTTAATTTGAAACCGCTGCAGCATTTGGAACCCTTTTGGCCTAGGTCAAATTTCTTTGGCTAATCTCAAGTATATTATTTTTGTTACAGAAAAAGCTCTAGCATTATTTAAAATTTAAAATTTTTCGTAATATGACAAACCGGATGGCAAAATTTAAAGTGCATAGCGAGTATAGCGGACAAATGAAAGTAATTGTCTGTAATTGTATTAAAAAAAAATTAAGCATGCTAATCCTACGCTTTTAAATTTCAAATAAGTATTGGTATTTTTTATCACAGAACTGTCTGGTTTCTAGTCTAATCTTTAAACAAATATTTCAAATTCACGTATTTAGGAAAAAAAGCATTGCTGACAAAAAAGACACAATACAATAGTTTTAAACAAAACTAAAATTTGTGTGTGGTTGCCACATGAAACTCATTGTATCCAACTTTGTGCTCGAGAAATAGAGTTTGTTTAATACTTTTGGGTTTGTAGAAAAATGCATTGGAAAAAAGTCATGGAATGTGTCTTGAAAGCATATGCTTAATTATTTTTAAACTTATTGTTTTGCATTGGCCATTACATTCACCTTACACCTTAGTTCATTTAGATCCAGAGCAACTCTTACTGTTTTGTCAATTCCTTGAAGGTTTTAGCGCTCCTACGTATTAGATTACAAGATTCATAATATTAACAGAATAAGTCATATCACCAGCTGGAATCTACAATCACACGGATCTTAAAGCCATCAGCGTCAACAGTTGATCAGGTAGTAGCCTTCATTTTTTTTTGTGTAACCTAAACTTGTTACATCTATAATTTGAATCAAACAATTTGTTGAGTTTGAATTCTTGTTGAACAGAAATGAAAGCAGACAATATGATTAGAGTCGTGATCCTATTACTTACTTCTGGCATTACTCAAATTGCTGGAGACACGGCGTTACAGTGCATATTGCTCAATCCTCTACTCTCTTTCGTTCCTGCCAATCTCATACACGCACTAGAAAATTTAGGAACAGGTTTGTTAAATTGTTAATTACAGTATGTATCTACATTCCTCCCATTTGTATACTGACAAATTTTTTTGGAATCGCCTCATATCATCATATTAAAATATTCTATTGTACTACTAGAATTTGGAAGCTAGTAGTAAGACAAATCCATGAAATTTTACTTTCAGCAGATGTTTGTAGGGGTTTAGTTTATTTTGTAAACAAAAATCTTGTTTTATCACTCTTATTTTGTGTGCACTTTTAGTTATTTATTTATAGTATCAGGAAATCACTGTTGAATAGATTTAATGCTGAAATATTTACTAATATATAACCGAAGAAACGTTAAACGTCGTTTGGTTTTTATAAACTTAACTTTGTAGAATATAAAGCGATTGATTGATTAATATAGAACTTTTAGTGGACAACTGTTAATATTTCGTGAATTGACAGGCTGTGCAATAGATGCTTGTGGTCAAGTGGATGGACTCGGTGTCTTTGACGTCTACTGCAACTTACAATGTCAACTGGCTACATACCCCATAGGAACTTGCTACAAAAACGTAGATAAAGGAATTGCCAAATGCATTTGTAATGGGAATGGTATTTCAGTATTACAAACCGGCGTCCTCGTGTGTCATGCTCTAGCAACATGCGCTTGTCAGACTTGCACAAATGGTGGCTCGTACCCAGAGCATTATCACGCTGGGGTTTGCAGTACACCTTCTGCTGATACCATACAGGTTAATTGCTATTGAAAGCATTCCTAATATGTGTGTAAGTGTAGTTTTACGAAGGGAACGCAAAACTACTAAGAATTCAATTTATATTTAACTTTTGTTCCGGAGGTAACATACAAGTTTTTGTATGTAATCTTTCACCAATGAACCAAGTTTCTCATGTTTTATACTTGAGAAAGTATGCCTTTGGTTAAAATTGTGTTTTTAGGTTTCTAAATTAAACTTATTTTTGTATGCATTATAATTCGTGAATAAAATTGATAACGTCATAAATAATTGAATAACGGAATTTTCCTTGACTCAATGTAAAATCGAATTGTAATTTTAATTGCCTTTGGGTTCTAGTTATTATCATAGGTCCGTTTAATTTTAAAATCGGC
The DNA here is from genome assembly GCA_034694865.1 of Bilobella braunerae. Classification (NCBI taxonomy): domain Eukaryota; kingdom Metazoa; phylum Arthropoda; class Collembola; order Poduromorpha; family Neanuridae; genus Bilobella; species Bilobella braunerae. Next base: position 986 of record JAQFYP010000475.1, on the reverse strand, counting down.
TCTTTTGCCTGCTGCCACAATAGTAATCTTAAATCATTGTCGCATTAACGTCAAAATTTTTCCATAAAGTCTTAAAATATAACTCGTTGTCAAGGCGCAACAATAGAAATAATGAATGCTTTTGGCAATTGTCATTACCAACGTGATGCATGGAAAAAGACAAATGGATGACCGTTTCCTTGGTAAGCGAAGAAGACCCTCCAATCACTACAAATAAAAAATAGTGCAAACCACGTCGGTTGCACAGTCGCTGTAGGATACGGCCGCTGAAAGGTTACAATTGGTTACAATCGCCAGTGATGCGACCAGGTCTCGTTCACAAGTGATGATGTGCAAATTAAGGTGTACTTTCTTTTGGTCATAGCTTAAACATTTTGATTTCTCATGTTGATACTTGCATTTTGATACTTGTTGCAGTTCGATTTTGTTTGCCGCAGCTTAGCAAAAGGTTATTTTTTAAAATTTAAATATATCAAATATTGGGTATCCCGGACTGGCAAATACTATTTAATTATTACTTATACATAATATATTTTAAACTTACAAATCTTTGAGAAATTCTAAACTTGAGTCAAAGGTCGCACCCTAAGGCGACCGAATTGCATGCGAATGTGACCCCAGTAGAAAATTTTATTTGAATTTTCCATATGTTTTTTATTCTTTTAGAATATGAATCAATTTTTTTACTCAGCTTTTACTTGAAGTTTTAAAATGTATCCATAATTTTTAAAATTTTCTGTTTTCACATAGATATAACTTGTATAATTATTCGAACATTCGATCATAGTTGGAACAAAATTTTGGTACTTCAGACCGAACTTTCCTAATCCGCTGACTTTGACCGCGGCGCTGACCGCTAATCCTCGCGACTGCGTGAGGAAATGTGCGAATTGGCTGAGGAAGTTCGCTAAACGTTCGCCTTTGCCCAGAATTGGATTCCGCTGACTGCGAATGCGTGAGGAAATGTGCGAGGTGCGTGAGGAAAT
>JAQFYP010000474.1:0-22820 GCA_034694865.1 Bilobella braunerae | reverse complement strand
GTGAAGGGGGCACTTGACCTTTGACATCCTCGGATGGAGATGGTTGGGTGCCACGGTGAGTCCTGCTCCTTGGCGCTACTGGAGCTCTTGCCTCCTTGGTGGTTGGGGACCATCTGAGGAGGATGAGGCAAGTGGCCAAGATCCTCTTCTCCTTCCTCGTGCACAGGCACGAGGGCTTAAGCGTGGTGCACACCGAGGCAAAAGGTGGCAGGGAGGGAGAAACGCGTCTAACAAGGGAACGGTCACGAGGTTCCCTTGTAAGGCCTTATGGCCATTAACTAAATACAATTAACTAATTGTGAGGTCATATCCTCACAAGTTCTCTGGACTTTTCCGCTTTTAATGTGAGAACATAATTATTCTTGGAGAAATCTTTGGAGAACAAAAAAAAAGAGTTTTCGGCAAAAACAAATTAGAATTAGGATTTTCTTTAGAATCACTATTGCTTTCTAGAATTTTATAAATCTAGAAAACGAAAAAAAATGTTTTTCATAAACTTAAGATAAAATGTAAGTATGAAGTTGGGCTCTTAATTATTTTTTCAGTTTTTCACATATGCTGGTAAAATGGACCAAAACTTTCTTTTTCGATTTTTTCTCAATGTTCGATGTTTTAAACGTTTGTACGACTTTACCTTGAAGGGAAATACTAGCTATAAACGAAGAAGAAAGTGTTGAGTTGTTGTGTTGAGAAAGTTTAACTTAATTTTTATACTTCAATTATGAGGTGATAAAACGTTTTGGGAATAATTCATAGCCTCCTTCAGTTGTCACTGTACCAGGCAAAGGGCACCTCATTCACTTTCTCTTTCAACTTAAATTAGAAAACTAACTTTTTTTTTCTCAGTTAGTTTTATCCAGTTTGCTTTCACCCAGTTTCTGAACCACTTAAATGTTAGGTGCTTCAACAGTATTGAGTTAAGCGTGGACAAAGAGGGATTCATGCCTCAGAAAGCCACATGATTCAGGGCTCGTAAAGCAAGCTGGAATAATGCTTTCCCGGACATAATCATGATACATCATGTTACAGAGTGTTTCACAACTTGTTGGTTCTCTCTAATTTCCGTTCAGAGCCAATCAAAAGGGAGAATTACAACTCTGCATATTTTAAATTTATATTTATTTAAATATGAGAGTCAAGCGTAAGACACACCCTGTATTCAATTTCAAATTTCAAAATATTTCAAGTTAGTTGAAACAACTACAACTTTGAAAATGTATAATTTTGCAAGCTTTTTTTATTCAACTTTTTGAACACGTATCTTAAGTTTTTCAAATATCATCAACTTTCTCAGCTTGATGCAACTGCAACTGAATTATTCGATTTGAGATTTTCGATTTTCTTCCAAATTAAACTCGCAACTTGTAGTCCAACTTACAACTTGTATTCAAACTTGCAGCAAGTATGGAAACTTTTAAGCTTTTTTTTTAAGTAATTGTGCAGAAATCTTCAGCTTTCAAAGTTTTTGTTTAACTTTCCCTGGTAGAATGTCCGGCCTATTACAAGTTTTCACTGAAAATAATACAAATATAAAACGGAAAATGCAAGGAAGAAAAAATGAACTTAAAAATTTCTATTTCCCAAAATTGAAAAAAAAAAGATCATGCACGCTTGCATTATATGATGCCTGCATGATAGCTAGCTGTATAGTGAAAATCAATTTTTAGAATTTAAATTTATGGCACGCGCATGTGTCTAAATATCTCTTTTCGCATAGTAGACAAAATCGCTCTAAAAACATTCTAAAAATCCAATTATGCCAAATTTCAGTTTGGCAAATACAAATTTGAGTGTAAAAGGGTTGTTTTTATGCGCAGTCAATGTTTTTTGTCAGAGTTTCTTAAATGAAAAGTTTTCGTTATGGATGGTTGGAAAAGTTCTCAATATAACTTACACATTTTCATAATTACGTCTGTGAAGATTTTTTTCGGATGACAACTTTCTCAGAACCTCGTTTTCAAAGTCTTATTCTAAATCGGATTCCAGAAATGCTCTTTTTCAAATTTTTCAAAAAAAAATGTTAAATATTTTTAATTTTATAAGCACATTTTAAATACGCATCAACAGTAAAAATTTATGTTTATAAATCAGCGTGTTTAGCACTGAATTTGAAATTGAGCAACAACGCGGAGCTTCAAAATCATGGAAATGGAAAGTGAAAGTACTCGAAAGTGGATTTGGAGTAGAATTATTTTTTCAATACAAGTTTCTCTTATTACAAACTTTCACTAACTTTTACTCGTATTATAGAAGTATGAGTAACGCCGTGTTGCGTTGAGTGTTTAAGACGTAATTAAATGTTAACTTACAGAAAGCTTTACGAAGAATACAGCGATACAGGGTTTTCCCGCAACTTTCCAAAGTTTTTTGTTACTATTTTCAATGTGTGCATAAAATTTGAAGTTCTTCATGTGGGGATTTTTTTTATAATTAATGATCGTTTTAACGCCGAATACAAAAAGTGAGCCATGTGGGTCGTCATAAAATAATTTGAAGTTACTTTGTGCTCTAATCTCCAAATTGAAATAACCTGGAATTTACTTTTAATCCTACTTACAAGTAGTAGGCAAGGCCTGCAACACTCAGAAAAATCCCAAATTTGGCCAAAACACTTGTTTTAGTGAATAATGGAATGAAAATTTTTTCTATTTCACAATTGCGCGCGAAATTTAAAAAAATTGATTTTCAACACTTGTCATGAAAATCTTATAGGAATTTTCCCGCGATTTCTCGAGTTTCATATGATCCCCCCTTCGCGATTTTCTAAATTTGTTTCACTTAACATTAGAGAACACCCGAATTTCATGGAAATTTGTGCATATCAAACACCCTAATTGCATCAAAAATTTCTAAATTGGAAATTGAAAACATAAATTACATCTCAATTTTGATGTAAGTGTCAAAAATCAAAATTCCATTAAACTTCAACGTATTTTAACTATAATTTTAATTAATAACTAAAATCCGGATTGTATTTGTGTGATGTTTTCTACTCATTTTCTAAGGAAGCATGTGTGGGATTGGGAGGTTATGTTTGCAGCATATAGTACAATTTCAAGTGTTGTGAAGCAAATTAAGAGAATTGCAAAGGGGGGACCACATAAAACTCGAGAAATCATGGGTAAATTCCTTTTAAATAAGCTTTTCAATACAAGCGTCGAAAATCAATTTTTTTTAATTTCGCGCGCAATTGTGACCATCGAAAAAAATTAAAAATTTGTATTTCATTATTCACTAAAACAAGTGTTTTGGCCAAATTTGGGATTTTTCTGAGTGTTGCAGGCCTTGCCTACTACTTGTTAGTTTAAGTTAAACTAATTTCAAATGTTAAACTAGTTTAAAATTAGTTGGTAAATTAACATAAAAATAAGTTAACTTTTTAGCCATTATTGCCCATTATCTTAATTGAGATTTAGCGCAGTTATAGCAGTAATTGACATTACTCCCTTAGTGTGTACGGTAGTTTTTTTTTTTGCATTTGTTGGAGACATGACATGAAACTGTTACCAATTAGCAGTGATTCTTTTTTCAAAACTTGTTCATATATGAAATTTATGTTTTACACTACAGCAAGAATCAACACTAAAAACTATCAAGATTTGTCAATTGTTAAAATTAACACAATATAAAGCTGAAACCTATCTAAGCATTTTTAGATCAGCGTATCTAGCGCTAAATTTGAAATTGAGCGACAGCGCGTTTCTTTGAAATCATGGAAAAGTATTCGGAAGTGGATTTGAAGGAGATTAAGTTTTACAACTTTCACAGATGAGAAGTTGTAAAGATGTATGTAAGTAAGTCGTCGCAAATGGTGAATTGAGTACCCTTTAGAAGGACCCTTAGCATTTCGGGTTCTAAGGGCTTCGAGTCTGTGGTAGATCGTGATGCAATTGGTCCCTTAGGATCTACATGGACAATGAAGCATTGTGCCGTAGTTATGCGTTAGTCAAAGTATCAAATCATAGTTTGGAAATGGGAAACTGATGTTGGCAGGCGGAGTTTATCAATTAGTAGTGATTTATTTTAAATCGTTTTTCTTTTATAAAACTTTGAAATATGAAATCAGTTCATATTTTTTATAAATATTTTTTTTTCAATTTGATCATGTCAACCTTGGTTTTGGAGAAGAGCAATTCTCGGCTTAAAAAATTGAAGGCCATGTTTTTTTAAAGGAAAATGCTTCTGTTTTACTTTCACTTTTCTAAAGAAAAGTTTGATAAACTTGACGAGAATTATTTTCTGTTTCTCGTTTTCTAGCACAAACAAGAACGGACGGTAGTTAGGTTAGGTTAAATCCAGTTATTATTTGTGTCATTAAAAGTATCGAAATTTTGAGATTTATTCAAGTTGTATCCATCCTAACTTCTTTTTTTTTTTACAACAGAATAATGTCCCTCAAAATGTTGAATTTTTAACCCACAAAATGTTAGATTTGTGTTTTTTAAAGTTCCCTCACATTTACAGATAGTGTTTAAGCTATCAGAATTTTACATTTGGATCAGCGCAAATAATTCGCTTTTCCTAGAAAATTTTCAAATCACAGCACAAGGTAGTCGTGGTGGATAGTTGCAGTCGATAGTCGATATTTCATTCAATTGTCCAAGAGGAAGCTTCGCAGGAGAACGACGTGTAGTCGGTGAAGTTTATGTCGCTTAAACCATTCTTAATTAGCTTCAATTAGCGTTCTGTGCATCCAACTATCGCTTCAACTAAGCGCTGCATTTCACTTGAACTGCTACGCTTTCGCTGGAGACACAACTGGGCTCAATTTCAGATGTCGTCAGAATGCCTCTGCTTTCTTTTCTTTTTTATACGCTCAGCTGCTGCGCTAGGCATTTCGCTTGTGGTTTTTGTGCTGAAATTACGCAAGAGCGCTGTAATGTCCGACTTTCTGATTGGAGAGTAAATTCAGGATATTTGAAGTGCCGTATTTTGAAAGCGACTAATTGAAATTTAGTTTAATAGAGCTTTTCAAACTTGAGCCTTATTGCAAGTTCACTAGCGGCGGGTGTGCTTTGCTTTCTCTGTAAAATGCAATCTCATATTTTCATTTATGAAGAATTTATTGCCACGAAGAAAGTGAAAGAGAATGTACTTATGGTGTGGAGGTGAAGGGTGAAAGCCAATCGCTTTAAGGATTTCTTCAAAAATGCACTAAGAAGTGGCGGGAAATAATTTAAATAATATGTCGCTGATACAGAAACTAACCGTATTACCAAACTTACTAGCCCAATTTCATGCTTTTCTCATAAAAACTATCCCATACCTTACCTAATTTAATTTTTTTTTTTCAATGCCAAATTTGAAAAATTTTCTGAGCGGCGTTTATTTTCGAAATTTTGTTCAAATTCTCGTCTAGTGTTTTAATTTTTTTTAATTAAAAATATATATAAAATTAAATTAAATGTTCTTTTTGTATTTTCTATCAATGAATCAATGAAATTAAGTATTTTCTTAAGAAATCAAATACTTCTCTGAAAATTTGAAAAAGAAACACGGAGAAAAGAAAATGGTGGCTTATGTCACACGTCACGCGACAAGAAAAATAACGAGAGCATTTTGGCCTACCTCTGCTTTGCCTTGAGGTTATGTTAATTAGGTTAAAGAATCAAATCTTAGCAAAATATTTTTTTGCTGCTTTAATCCGCTCTAAAGCACTTAAAGCCGTAGAGAATTTTTGAAGACTTTTCAATGTATCTTAAGTTGCGAATGCTTTTAATTAAGGAAAGTAGTGGCACATCTTAAAAAAACTCTTATGATAATTGTATGAAACAAAGAGAGGTCTCAAGAAAGCAATAAGCAAAATAATGCACATAAATTCACTTTTATTTTCTAATGCTTTCATGAATTTTTTCCAACACTACATCTACTCTCATTTGCAAAGGTGACATTTTGTCCATTAAAATTTAATTTTAAAACTTAGCTATACATAATGTCATAACTAACATTAATTTTTTCATTATTTTTTTTTCAGCGTAGTATTTTTAATCTGATTTAATCTAATCTCAACTGCTTGAAGAAAAGCAAAGTTAATGGTTGCAACGCCATTTGAAACCATTTATTTCAATTAGCGCAGAATGTTACGCTTATTGCGTTTCTCAAGCGTGGTAGAGTACTATTTTACTAAAAAGAAGTTGTGGTTTGAAATGGCTTAGAAAAAGTTGTTTTGAAATATCATGAAAAAGAGAAAGTATGTTTTTGAGTGGGTAATAGAAAATAATAGTGGCAATATTATTTTTCAAAAAATAACGGTTCAGTTCAGTTCAAATTTAACAATTTGCTTTAACAATAGATAAGCAAAATGTTACGAAGTGAAGTAAGTTTCTCCTATTTTTTTTCTGCTCAATTTATCGTTCTGCCAAATTCGGACATTTTCTTATTTCAAACTTTCACTTATTTTCAACCACATTGTAAAAAATTCTTGTCTCGCAACTTTTCCAACTTTTTTCTATCTATTTTAAAAAAGTGTGGTAGATTCGCATTCATAAAATGAGGTAATTTTAATAATTTAAGTCATTCTACGCCGATTAAAAAATTATGTCATGTAAATAGGCAAGAAATGTTCGGCGGATTGTTGTTGTTGTTGGCGGAAATTGCCTTTACATTCAAAATTATGTGATGTAAATTAACATAAAATAAGTTTAATGCTTCACCCACTTAACTATAAGTGCAGATTACTTTAATTTTTAATTGACATTTAATGCTCCAATTACGTGAATCCGTTCTACCCCTTTGTTAGGTTTTTTATTGTCGGTTATAGACAGAAAGCTGATACAAATTAAACTGTGAAACAAGTTTTTCAAAAACTTATTTTACTGCATTTTTCATAAAAAATGAAAAAAAAATAGAGCAGTTCCATACTTTTGAATTGGGTCTTCATTTTCTTTTCGAATTTGACTTTTCTGAAAAAAAAAAACCTGAAAAAAGGTTATATGAATAATTTTGTGCTTTCTCTTTTTTCGATTGTACCCCCGGTTGCAGAACAGTAGTGGTTAAACTCCTGTTATTTATTATTTTCCTTGAAACCGTGGAAAAACCTTGAAAATAATGCAGCTATTGATTGTGTTCGATTGTGATAATAAGTTTGATGGTTTTTAAGGTGTCTTCGAAATATTAGACTTACATTTTTTGGAGAATTTTTTTAATTTTAAAAGGTAAAAAATAGATACTCGGAATTTTAGATTTAAGTTTTAATACTATCATAAATTTTCAGACTTGTACCGCTTGACTTTCCAAATTGTAAAATCATTTATTCAGCGCAAGAATTACTGTTTTTTTTTAAATTCTGAAAACAAAAATTAAAAAACCAGATAGTCTCAGTCGATAATAAATTTTTGATTCAATTGTTTTGAAGAAGGTTTCGATGGAGAATGCAGTATAAGCGGTGGCATTTGTGTCGCTGAAACCGATTTTAATCCGCGTAAATTAGCGTTCTGTCCATCTCACTAACGCTTCACTTAAGCACTTTATTTCTCCAGAACTACTTCTGTTTTGCTGGAGAGATAACTGGTCTGAATTTCGGAGAATATTGAGATCACATGAATTCTTTTTACACAGAAAGGGCATCTACCTGCTGCGCTGCCGAAGCGCCTCGATTGTATTATTTGCGCTGAAATTAGAAAAGAGCGCTTTTCCTATTGAATTTTTCTATTGCCCAAATTAGCGCTTCCGGTTAAAAATAATGTTCCGGATATTTGAAGTGCCGCCTTTTAGAAAGCACTAATCATTCGTTGGTCACAATTTTTAAATTGTGAAATCTAAAAAAAATTTTTTATAAGTTCCGCACTATTCAAACTAATGTGCATTGTTAACATGTTGATCATGGGTTCGCCGTATATCAAATAAATAATTCATTCATTCATAAGTTCCGCGTCAGTGTGAGAATTTTGAGAGGGTTGCATGTGGAAATACCTCAATGCTAGATTGGACTATACGAAACGAAAAGAATTAATACAAATTATTATGTAAAATAATTAACTTAAATAGTAAATAATTCGTTATTATTTGCTTATGTCTTTTTAAATAAAACTAAATGTTTCTTCTGTTTCTCAATTAAATTAAGTAATTTCTTCAGAAATCTAATACTTTTCAGAAAATTTGAAAAAAAGACGCCAAAAATCGTGACCCAGATTTTTTTCAATCAGTTTCCCTACGGAGGACTCTCCTGTAGTTTAAAATTTGTGAAGAGCGGTAACGGGAAAGATTTGCTTTCGGCGGCGCAATCTCTTCATTATTGGCCGTCAATCGGTGGCTAATTTGCAATTGAAAGCTGCTGACTGAGTGAGAACGAAATTCGCTAATGGATTAAAATTAATGGAGTAAACTTTCTCTTCAGAATGTTTTCAATGAATTCATGGATGCCCTGAAATTTAAAATAAATTTGAATTTTGTAGTTTTTATTCGTAATTCTAAAGCACTATGCGTCAAATTATAAACTTACACAATCTCCCATTTTAACAATTCCGTTTGTAAGGGTTATCCCAAGTATTTTTCCGAAATTCAATAGCGGTTATGGATGACTTATATACGCTTCTCATAGGACTGTTGAGCTTCCTGGAGGCGACAACCAATAAAATTACTCAAAAGGGAATTAGGCTAATTTTTTAATTTTCTCAACTCAAATGAGCTCATCAGACTCGCTCCAGCAACAACTTTTTCAAAAAACCAATGTTCTAAAGCCTTATTTTAAATCCGATTCTAGAAATGCATTTTTCAAGTTTTTTTTAAAAACAACTGTTGTAATGTTTTTACATGAACCAACCTAATTGTGTTGTCATATCACGTGACAATGGATAATTAAAAATTTACGCCTGACTCTAAAATGCGTAGTTAAACACAAATGGCAAGAGGAAGAAAGACCAAGCTCAATGTTTTTCATGTAGCAAATTGTTAGAAAATGAAGAATACCTTTCTCCTAGAAATATTTTTTCAATTTTTTTTGCCAAATTCAAAGTTTTACTTCTTATAAACTTTCACTTACTTTCACTCGTTTTATAGAAATTTGAGTAACGTAGTGTTGCGTTTAGGGTCTTAGACGTAATTACATCTTAAATTATATAACGAAGAAAAATACAGCGATACAGGGTTGTCCTGTCATTTTTTATTGTACATAATTTTCAATGTGTGTATACGATTCGCATTCCTTCAGGCGGGGATTTTTTTTAATTGGTTGTTTGAACGCCGAATAAAAAAAGTTGATTCATCTAGGTTGTCATAAAAAATTTTGAAGTTACTAATTGCTGAAATTTAAAATAACCTGGAATTCCATTTAATTAAAACTAGTTTAAGTTTAAACAGGTTTAAAATTAGTTGTTAAATTAACATAAAATAATTTCACTTTTTATCTGTCCAGATTATTTTCCGCCTTTATTAATTGCCAATTATTTTAATTGTGATTTAGCGAAGTTGTAGCAGTAAATGACACTACTCCAATTTCCTATACAACCCTTCTGCGTCCGGCAGTTTTCTTTTCATGCATTTGAGACATGAAACTGTTACCAATTAGCAGTGAACAAAATTTTCTTGTTCTTATTTTCTAAAAAACTTGTTCGTATATGAAATAGAGAGTGTTCGTGTATTTTAAAAAATGGAGCAGTTCCATATTTGTATATCTATTTAAAATTGGCTCATGTCAGCCTTTGGTTTTTGCAAAGAGCACTTTTCGATTTAAAAAAAATTGATGGCTTTTTTTTTTAAGAAAATGATTCTTTTCGACTTTCACTTTTCTGAAAAAAATTTGATGAAAATTATTTTCTGTTTTCTCGTTTTCTAGCACAAACAAGAACAAATGTCAGGTTAAAATCCAGTTATTATTTATTTCATGTAAAAAAATCGCGAAATTTTTAAAACTATTCAAGTTGTCACCATGAACTCATTTCATTCAATTGTCCCAGGGGAATCTTAGAGAACAATGTGTAGACGATGGCAAGATCTCAAAGATCCAAGATCTCACCTAACTTTACTTTTTTTCAACGCCAAGTTGGAAAATTTCTCCTAAACGGTGTTTAATTTTGAAAATTTGTTTATTTTCTCGTTAAGTGTTTTAAGGGCCTTAGGTGCTGCTATTAATAAAGGATCATTTTCTGTGCACTTTTTTCAATGAAGGGTATTTAATTAAAAGGACAACGTAAATAGGTGAGCTCTGACCCAGGCCTTCGCCCTCTCGACGCAATAAATGATCGCTGAAACAGGGCAAAACGATAAGAAATGGAGTAAGTCTTTACTAACGGTAAAGATACAATGAATGAGTGTATGTAATGATGTGAACTAAAACTATCGCTGATCGCTGAATCGCTGATATCAATGGGCCTCTTGACCAACACGTCTTCTTGAGCTCCTCTTTGCTCGGCTGCTCCTTCTCCAGTGTCTCGCTCCTCTCCTTCCTCGCGCCTCCTTCTTTTGCCGTTGATGAGGTGACCGCCTCTTCCTCTGGTGTAGAGTCGTGCGCCGTTACAACAAGATTACGGAAGGGAGGCCCTTCGACTTTTTTTGCGCCTAGAGTTAACCTAGGGGTTCTTTATTTTTAAAATTCTTCGTGCGTAGAAAAAAAAACACTAATTGGAACATTTGTTCTTAAAATTCATTTTAAAAACTCGATTTATTGAAAAGAAAACAAATTGTGAACTTCTTAGGAACTAATGACAAACTTTGAATTTGAAAACGAATTTCTTATAGTGTACAAAAAAAAAGTTCAAAAAGAAAATTTTCTAAAAAAAAAATTATTGATACAAGTGAAGCAGTACTGCGCCGCGTAGTCAATTTTGGCAAGCATGACACTGACAATTGAGTAGTTGGCAGATGCATCGGTGCTGAGTGAGCTCACAACTTGCAAAGGAACGTAGTAGTTTTATTGAGTAGAATTTATGGCGGTCTGTCCTGGAAGATGGAGGTAGAAATAATAAAAATGGTTTGTGGGGGGAAGGCGCTCAATCGGTGTAAGTCGCTGAATCGCTGTAATGCACCTACTGACAAGCGAATGACACGTACGCGTCTCTATTATTTAAAGACCTCATAAACTCACTCTACCGCCACACGTGAGTGTGATTAAAAGCAGAAAATTCTAATTCGACTTAATACCGTTTGGTCATTTGCTAGTTATATTTCTAATTTTATTTACCACCATTGATTTTTAGATCGACGACTTATACAAATAGGGTTTCGCCAGATTCGGCGAAAAATTATGTGTTGCATCATGTATTACAGAAAGGACTTGACAGGAAATGTCACAATAGTAGGGATGTCAAGTGTCACAATGTCACGTCGGAAGTCAGTGACGAAGTTAAGGGTCTCTTGTGAATCATAGGCGGCGGCAGATGTTAAAGGGTTCATTACCTACCTTCATTAGTCTTGTGTCTTTTTTTTGTCTTTTTGAAAACACTTTCACTGAAAACAAAACGACAATATTACTTTCTCTTTGTGCCATAATTTTGTCAAGACATCTTTTGCAACGAAGACTTCAATAACACAGCTATGCAGTTACGTGTCCGTGTCACGTCACGTGATTGGCAAAATAAAAAAAGTAAGGTTTTTGGTCGACTATTATTTTGCCATGAGAGTATGTTAATTATTTTAAATAATCAAATCTTACGGTAATATAGTTTTTTGCAGTTTTAATCTAATCAAATCACTTAAAAAAGCACGACCTATATAAATTTTTTGAAGATAAATGGAAAGTTAATTACGAGCTAACAGTGGGGTTAACTAATTTTCTAATTGAGCAATTATTTCACATGATGTGAGTAAAATAAATTTTCACCAGGAGAAAGTAGGACTGTAGTTTGCTTACTAAACGCTTAGTAATCTTGAACAACGCACTCTTTTCACCTTACACGGAACTGAAAATACAAACATATTTTGGTCAAGAATCTAATACTTTTCACGTTTAAGCCTAATGTGAGTTTCTTTTTTAGAAGACGTACAAACCCCTCTTTGTTGCTAAAATTGATTCGAAACTTGAAACATTGAAGCTAACGTAATCAAGAAAATGTGCATGCATTTCATTAGCGTATATCGTTTTGTTTCTCATTTATGCAAATTGCTCTGCAATACAAATACAAGACAAAAAGACGTCCCAAGAGCGCAGTAAGAAAAAAAAATACATCAAAAATTACAGCGCTCATTTTTTAAGACTAACCACTTACTAAAGGTTGGTGAAATTTTGCAATAAGATTACTTCTGGACAACTCAAATTATATTTATACAATTTTGTATGGAATCATTTTCATAACCAAAATATTGCAACATATATTTTCGTGATTTTCTTGATGATATAAAAATTTCACAAATTAAATTTGTAATTTATTTTTACTATGATTTTTAGCTGAAAGAAACCCCCGTAGCCGTACACAGCTCGTGTTCATTACGCTTATGCTTACGCTCACAGCTTATGTTCAATTAAAACAAATTACTTGGTATTTTTGCGGTATTTTATTTTCTGTAGTTGCAATTTGACCTGTGATCTTTTTTTTTTATTTGAGAGGGAAATTTGTCTAGGAGGAAATAATTTGAAATATCAAGAGAAATATTCTAAAATAGCATGCAAAAGAGAAAGTATATTTTGGAGTAGGTAATTAGAAAATGCAAATATGCGATTATGCTATTGCTGCAGCCTTACCTTTCTCCGTGGGAAATTTAGTTTAAGAGAAAGGCGTAAGAAGGGCGAAGGGCATAAAGTAGGGCAAAATCACTTTTTCTAACCTCCGCTTTCTCTGAAATTTAGACGAGAGAGCAACAGAGATAATGTGTCAATTTAATGTAGCGACAGAAAAGCCCGCAAAATCTCAACAACAATATTTTCACTTCTCCAAACTCACTTTATCGTTCGCTTTAATCACTTTTTCTTTTTAAAACGCAAGATTTTTGTTTTTCTGATTTTTGTTTTTCAAAATAAGTGCGACAACTTTTCCTTGACCTAAGTTTACACGCTCTTAGTTTGATTTCGTTTTTACCATTTTCTAAATGCATTTTCTGAAATGATATGTAGTGACGCAAGGCACGTAAACAACTTTCTTTTGTGGAATTTTTCTCACACGAAGCAAACAGAGATTTGGAGGATTTGGAGGATTTGGAGAATTGGGAGAATTTGGAATTGAAATAAATGAATGAAATTCCTTGTGCACAATAGATCGACAAATATGTGACGATATTATTGCGCCATTTCTCTTTTTTGCGTCCGAGAAAATCTGATAATTTTATTATGCTAATACCAAATACAACTTTCTACCACAATTTTTTATTAACTAGAAACGCATTTTTATTGCAGTGGCATCTAAATTATTGGAGAATTTATAAATCAGTTTTAAATTGTTTCGATCTCAAAAAATTGACAAAAAAATTCCACCTTCACAATTGTCTAACAGTGAAATTTTATTTTGTTTGATCAAGCTTTTGGAAGGCTCAAAATATGAAGTTGTGTACATTTTAAATTTAAAATAATATGTTTAATTTCTAAATTATTTAAATTTTAAAAATCTATAAATATAAAAGCATGATCCAAGATCCATGTACATGTTGATATGGGTGAGCCTAAATCAAATAAACTTGATAAAATAAATATAAAAGCTGGTTATTGAAAAATGAGTTGGGTACTCAAGTGGTTCTATTTCGCCTCATTATCAAAGGGCGCCTGAAGTAAGTGTGCGCCGAGATTTGTGAGCGCCAAAAAATTGTCTTTTGTGGGATAAACACTGGGAAATTCAAGAGAAGCGCCTTTGTGAAGATGTGAAAATTAAGCACTTGAATGTTTTTTTATAATTTTCCGAATCGCTTTGTACTTATGGCTTGTGTTGGATTTCCTCAATTCAAATTCTCAAGTAGAGCGGAAAATAGAACAAATAAACACAAAAAAAATCAGATCCAAAAATTAAATTCAAACTTTCTTTAAGCTTTGTTTTCCCCAAAAAAAAACACTAGGAATTATTAGAGTTGTTCAAAACAACGTTAGACATCATTTTTGTGACTAGTTTTGACACAAATTTTGGGGGGAAAACATACCAAAACGTGTTTTTTTTCTTCTTTAGAACAAGAACAAAATCAGCTTTCACACACCACTTTCGCTACTTTTCACATTTCCGTGAAGCTCTAACTCCAAAACGAGATAAATCATATGCTTTAGCAACAAAACGTCGTTTGCAAAAACGTTGATGGCGAATATCATCATTTAACTGATGAGTTTAGTTAAATGGTGCTTTAACAGGTTTAAGTTAAAAACAAAATAAAATTTATCTATCCCATGCAAATCATATGAAAACGGTAACTTAATTTAACTTAAGCTATTGATTTTCAGAATTTTGAACAAACTTTGAATGTTCTAAAAACCAGGAGGCGGAGAAAGTTATAGATTTGAGTCGTTCTAAGAGAAAATGCTGGAACCTGTTGCCATCCTTTTAAGGAAGCCGGTGCCACCATAAATCTCGCTGCATATTATTGCAGAGACAAAATGTTGGATCCTGCCAGTACCCCATTTTTGAAATAGGTTTGAAATATTGACATAGCTTTGAATCGACCCCGGAAATAAATAAAATAAAAGTCTCTCTCTAATACTTTGAAGCACTCTTTGTAGAACGTAGGGGTAGCGTAGAGTGTAGAGAGAAGGAAGCGCCCTGAGATGTACTTTTCTTTTTTCAAAAAAGTAGCTTGCTTTCTCTACGTAAATTTTCAGCGGAGTTGAGAAAACCTGAGAGAAAGTTCAATTCCAGGTCAAAACGGAAATGCAGGGGAAATATAATGAACAAATTTGTTATAAGGAGCTTTTCTTCTTTTTCAGACAAAGAAATGGAAAGTAAATTTTACTGTAAAATAAAGGCGGTTCTGTCACCTTTTGGACTTTCTCTTTAAAGTACGGCACTTAAAAAAAGCTATGTACTTGTACTTCCGGTTGTTTGATTGTTAAGCGTCTATATTTCAATTAAGAATCTGATGTCTGGAATTAGGAGAAAGTACGTTATGTGATGTACAAGAGGCGGAGGCACCGGCACCGGACACATTTCATTCGCCTTCACTTTCTCCAAAAGCGAAATTGAATAGACTTTCTCCCAGAAAACATTACCGACTTTCACTTCCTTCAACTCCTTCTCCATTCACGCCCAGACAGCGCGAACGAAGCACCATTCTGCTAATCCCGAAACGGATATTGCTCACTTTCGTAAAAATTTTCATCGATTAGCTGAAACGTGCCTTTTGGGGATCTAGTGTTTTCAGATATTTTCACTTTTCAGTATTTTTACTGGTGTATTCATATCGACTTGACAAACAATGTTGTTCTTCCAATTGTGAACTATTCAGTTCAAAAGAAAGAGGCAGGAAAATGGAAATTTTGAAAATGTTGAGAAGTGAAAGTTTTGCTTTCTCTGAATGTAAAAATTTTGGTGAAAATTAATCATTGTTTGTAGAATTGACATTTTCAATTCTAATTGTAGTTTTAAGTGTAGTTTTAAAACGCCATCTGACGGATATTTGTCTAGTGCATTTCCAGAATGCAATAGAAAAGTCGACAGAAAACGTTTCCTAAAAAATCTTTCCTTTCATTTTAATTTTCGTTTTGCTTTTCCATTCAGTCGAGCTTTACCATTCGCCTAGGATTGACCTCCTTCCTTTTCTGTCTAAAAGTTTCGACTCAACTCAATTAACTAATTAGTAAAAGGGTTCAAACTTACAAAAATTGTATTCCAGCGATTTCCCAGCGATCAGTTTTTGTGGACCCTTGTCCAATCAATCATTTCCAGTATTCTCAGGCTCGAGAACACGAACATTTTTTACAATTTTGAAAAGTGTTTGACCCTTTCCGTGACCGTCGTTATGGCTACCCCTACTGTGTCCCTCAACACTGCCAAATTTGGACTGCTCCAGGTCAAAGCCAGTGCATCTAAGTTTTTGGATTCCCTCCAACCCGATGTCTGGAAACTTGTCAACCCTGTTGACGTTTCCGTAAGAAAAGGGAAGCTGGAGAAACTGGAATCCGAACTGGCTTACTGGAAACAGCAAGTCATCATCGCCTGTTCACTGGAAAAAGGAAGTCACGTACACCTTCAAGAGAACCAGGTCAATGTTGATGAGTGTGAAGGGCTATTGGAACAAACCCAAGTGAACTTATTTTATGCTGGAAGTTTTTGCGCTAACCTCGACGCAAAAGTTAAGGCTGAATCAGCTGCTTCACAAAAAGGTCAGTCCCACATTGAGTCGGATTTCAAGCTGGAGAAAGTAAAGCCTCCGATTTTCTCCGGAAACTTTGCCGAGTGGCAAAATTACTCTGATCTGTTTCGGGCCGCCGTCATCGACAACCCGAAGCTCTCCGGCGGTCTAAAGCTGGTCTATCTCAAGAACTCGCTGGTCGGAGACGCTGCTAACATCGTTTCTTCCTTTCCACCGACAAATCTCAGCTTCCAGGAAGCGTGGGAGTTGGTGGAAAAACGATACAATCGAAAACGCGAGATTGTATTCGCTCATCTGCAGAAGCAATTCTCGCTAAATTTAGCCGCCGACACTTCCGCTGGGATTCGTAAGTTGATCGACACAATCAACCAGTGTCTTCAATCTCTAAAATTGTTGGAAGTGAAAGTTGAAGAGTGGGACGTTTTCGTGGTGTTCTGGGTTCACAAGAAACTTGACCCAGAAACACGCAAACAATGGCTTTTGGATACAAATGGTAACCTTCCTCAACTTTCCAAATTTTTGGACTTTCTCGAAAGGCGGGCCATAGCACTTTCAGTGCCTTCAAAGGGAAAGTCAAGTGGAGAAAGTTCATCTTCTCATCATGCGTCTACCCAATATAACTTGAAGCATTCATGTCCTAAATGTGCTGAAAAGCACAAAATCTACTCATGTCCACAATTTGCCGAACTTTCACTACACGAAAGATCAGCTTTTTCTAAACAAGCAAAACTTTGCTTAAACTGCCTAGGAATCCAGGCAAGAAATGCAAAAGCGACAAAGGCTTTCAGAGTTGTGGGAAGCCTCACCACACCCTTCTTCATTTTGAAAGAAAGTCCACTTTCGCCGGATCAGAATCTCAAAAATCGGAGCCAACTCAAGGTTATTCGAAGAGTGAAACCTCAACTAAATCCACTACCGATTCATCTCATTCATCCTCATCAAAAACTTCCGGTACGGCTTCCACACAAGTTGGATCACATCACTCCTTTTCGTCATCTGGAAGTGAAAGTGTAGTTTTGATGGCCACTCTCATTGTTCGTGTAAGTGACAACTCAGGTCAACTACACCCTTGCCGTGTATTTTTGGACCCTGGATCAGAAGCAAACCTCGTTTTGGAGAATTTTGTCAGTCGACTTTCACTAAGGAGGGAAAGCTCCTGCGTAAAAATCACGGGAATTGGGGGATCAACAAGTGAAACAGCTCGAGGTATGGTCAAATTCAATGCCACTTCAAATTTTGACAGCTTTTCACTCCCGGTGAAAGCCCTAATTTTGCCCAAACTCACTGGCAATTTACCTCGAGAGATCTGCAAGGGGAACTTTCTCCAATTGACAAGCCTCGAACTCGCCGACCCCAATTTCTACTCTCCAGCGTCTGTTGACATTCTCTTAGGAGCAGAGTCTCAAATTCTGGCTCCTGGCCTAAAAAGGGGCCCACCAGGCACCGCAGTTGCCCAAAACTCAAAATATTTGGGTGGTTCCTCACTGGAAGTTCCCCATATATTTCGTCTCACGTTTCCAGTTTCAGCGTCAGGGTGTGTCACTCATCTTGTGACTACAAAAACCCTTGCTTGGAAGCTTCCCTTCGTCGATTCTGGGAGTTGGAAGATCCTTCCCAACCGTAAACTGTGTCAACTCTCGAAGAAAGTTCATGTGAAGATCACTTTCTCTCTACTTTCTTCCGTTATTCAGAAGGTCGCTACGAGGTCAACATTCCCGTTTCACAAAATGCAGGGGACCTGGGGGAAAGTGAGAAAAAGGCTATTTCTTGCTTCAAGTCCCTTGAAAAGCAACTGGAGAAAAACCCTAATCTCAAGGAAGCCTATCATTCTCAAATTCAAGATTATGAAGCTAAGAAGTGGATCGAAAGGGTTCCAGACCCTGAAATTTCTACCCCGCAAGTGAAAGTAAAAAATGTAGTAGGTGACAAACTTTCACTTTCTCCCTACTACTTTCCTCATCACGTGGTTGTCAAACCGGAAAACACCACTACAAAATTCAGAATCGTTTTCAATGCTTCTTCAAAATCAACCAATGGGAACTCACTTAACTCTCTTCTCCTTCCTGGTCCAAAGATCCAAACGGACCTTCACCCTCTTCTGACACGCTTCAGAAGTCCCATCCCATCGCTTTGTGTGCAGACATCGTCAAATTTTATCACCAGGTGAAAGTGTTTCATCCTCACTGTGATTTCCAGCGATTTCTCTGGAGATAAAACAACTGTGACACTTTCACCCACTTTCACTTCCACCCGCGACTACGACTATTTAAATAATTTACAACTATTCACAATATTATCGAAACGCAATTTACAGATATTCGAACAGTGTTGGAACAGCATTCGCTGGCAAAGCGGATTTAAATACGTTAATGAATTTACGTCTATCATCAGTTTTTGAAAAAGAAAAAGTCAAGCACAAGCTCTGGCCATTCTAAAAAGATTTACGCACAAATCCTCTATTTTGCAAAGAGTACAATTTACTGTGAAACCAAATGTACACTTGAAGTTCTGGACATGCGGATAGACTACAGCAATTTAAAACAACTTTGTTCGAAAAATCTATTCTAAATTTCAAAAAGACAGGAATCAGATATGCTTCAATGCTTTGCTTTAAAATTGTTGAAAATGAAATAGAAAGGATAAACAAAATTGGTTTTTGAAATCAAGCATTACTGGGAGAGAAAAAACTGTAAATCCAACAGTACGGAGCTAACACAAAGAAAATTTTTTAATGACGGTAAGCTTTAACATTTAGTCTTTCAAGTGTCTCGCTTTCTGGACGCTATTCAGCGATTACGCTTGTTTTAAAACTAATCTAAAGAAAAATAATTTGTATTTTTGAAAATTAAGCTAGCATAAATGTGTCAACGGAAACCACCACTAATTCATTCCAGGACACCTACAAGGACAATTTTGTCCAGGACAGAGGACAGTTTTTGTGCAGTTGAGAAAGTTTTGGCCGTTGCGCCTCTGTCTAATGCCGAGACAGCACTGGAGGCCCATTAAATTTCAAATTTGAAATTTCAAAACTGAATTTGTAAAATAAACACCGTTTTGTTAGCAACATTTCTTTAAACGACTTTTGGTTTTATAAGAGTATATGATCGTATAATATTTAGTATTGCTTTCTAATGCTTCGTGAAAACATAGAGGTGAAAGATTAATTTTCTATAAAAAGTAATTTTTCGTTTTTAGAAAATAGGCGTAAAAACGTCTGAAATGACGAGTGTTTGAATGACAACATCAAATAGAATTGATGTAGCATCAAAGATCTAATCTGTAGAGGAGGTTGGAGACTGGTGGGTTGATTGAGATGGTCAGAAATTAGGGAGCATTTTATCATTTTTTTCATCTGCACTGTACTGTTTCTAATTCTAATAACTAATTTGTCAGTGTCAAGTGAAGACGCCTTTGTAAAAGCTCAAACGGCCGGAGTTCGAACCACGGCCCCTACATTTTAAAATAAAGTTTTATTCCAAGTTAGCCAAACAAGCCCGCTCCAGGACATTATGATTTTTATTGTCATTTCTCGCACCCGTATTCCAGGACGTGATTCTTTGAGTACCGAAAGCAAAATAGAATTTGCGGAAAAGGCAGCAACTAAGCGAAAGTCGGAACAAATCTATCAATTGTGCATTTCTTTGAAAATTACTGCAGCAAAGTGGCTGCAAGCGATTGAATATAATATAAGTGTGAAGATAAAACTGTTCTAAAATAACTTTTACCAAAAAGTATGTATGCGATAATTTGTTAAAAACAACTAGGTTCAACTCCTGTCATATTTCTTACGGTCGTTATCCAGAGATTTTTTTTTTTAAAATTAGTTATTTCGTGCGCCACTATCTCAAAAGGTTATTTGAAAGTACGTTATCTAAGAAAATTTTGAAAAGGAGCAATTTTTTAAACTATGATTAACTTCAAGAACTTGACCTTACAAGCGGCACATTATCTCTGTAGCTAAATTTTGAATACACTTGTATCAAAAGTCTTTTGAAACTTTCTTAACAAATATTTAAAGCAGAACTTTTTAGAACAGGGAATGCTGCAATGCAGTGAGAAAGTACTGCTCCAGCACTCTTGATTAATTCCAATTATCGAATCGAGTCCCCATTCATTAAACAGTTTCTGAAGCAGTTTCCAAATATGAAACAGTAAATCACTGATTTACAATTTTTTTTTAAAATGAAGTAGTTTGAATATTCAAAAGCTATTTTATGAAATGAAAATTTTTTCGTTAAAAAAATCTGTTTTTCCCGATTGTTCCCAAGTGTTTGAGACAATGAATAATACAAATGCGTACCATTTGTATTTTTTCGTTTCCATGAACACTTGGTGCTTCCCTTCGTAAGAGCTGCATGAAAGAGTCGAACAATGTCAACAGGTTTTCTTAGACTTTTTAACTGAGGTTTAGCACAACTCAAGAGTGTGGTGAGTGAAAGTTGAGAGTCGAGAACATTTATGTTGAGGACAGCGTGTGGTTGCCACTGTCTTTCGCCCAGTGATGCATAATTAATTAATGTAAGAAGGAAACGTTATAGTAATAGAGTCAGAAAATCTTTTCCTAAATTATTTTTCAACAATTTGACACAAAATGCAAATGTGTAAAATGCACAATATACAGAGCCTTTTTTTCAATAGCTCTATTTTGTCTTCTCTCATGAATAAATCCGAGGAAGAAGAAAAACGATTCAACATTTTAAAATCATGCTTGTTCAAGCAAGACGTCGCGCATCTATTTTTTCAAAACTTTATCCTAAGTTGTTTAAATCTAAAAAGTTCCGGTTTGTTCAATTTTTCTGAATACTGAACTAAACTTTATTTATTATAATTTAGAATTTTTTTAATTAGTGGAATATTTACAAAATGGCTTTACGTCAATAATGCTAATTGCTCCATGAAAGAAAAGCAAGGTGCAGGTTTCAAACAATGAAACCCTGCTACACGCTCCCTCAAAATGTTCAGCTTTTCTCTGATTGGCGGAGAAAATAAAATTTAACTAATTATTTTGTTACATTAAAACCACGTGATTTTAATTGATTAGGTAAATTGTGGGACTCGAAGCAATACAGTCGTGAATGTCGTGGAACATTAACACAAAGCTCCAAAAACAGGCAAAAATCCGTACAGAAATTGATTCACTTAAAAATTTCCTATTCTCAACACTTAGCATTTGTGTGGTGTAAGGTTTAAGCTTCGTGGCCTTCAAGTGATGGAACCGAGTTCAAATCTCGGCTAAAGCACTTATTGTTATTTCTGTTGCTATAGTTGTGTGACATCTCTCGAACATCTCAAGATGTTATTTATTCTTTATTCTATTTTACTATATTCTTTATTTTATTTCTCGAGCAATGAATATATAAAATATAACATTAAAATTTACCAAACGTAACCAACTGAAGTTTCTTAAACCTTTATTTTGCTAACTTTTAACTCAATTAATTTAATAAAATGTTTCGTTTAATTGAAAATAAAAATAAAGGTTTAAATATGATTCATCTACAGCGCATTAGAAATAGATTACTTATCTTAATATGCAATTTTTTTAAACGTATTTGTAGTAAACACTTAAATAATTAAATTTAAACAAACAGAAACATAGCGACCTCAGTAGAGACCATTTAAAAAAAAAACCTTAAACAATTGAGGTCAAAATTTTAATGTCAATTGATGTGACGCAGCTATGCCCAATTGAAGCCTAGAAAGATGCAATTTAGTAAACGACGCAGGAAATTAAAAAAAAACAGAGCAAAAAACAGAAGAATGCATTTTCACACCCTCAAATTACCATAATTTTGAAATTAAGAAAACGCAGAAAATTGCAGAAAATTAGTTTTTTTTTGTTGTGAAAAATAAGATCTTAGCTGTATTGCAAGATGGATAAACTGTAGCATAGAACTTTTAGCGTGCTTGGATTAAAAAAAAATTGCAACCGGACACAAATGAGAGCAAAAGTGCACAACTCACTTAAAAACCACTTACAAGTCAATAATGATGATTTTATTTATTTGACAATTGGCAAATTGGACTGAGGTTCTTAGGTTACATGTTTGATTACTAGAATTAGTTGAGAAACTTTTAAGATATCTATGTACTTATATATTATATCGTATTGTATAGTGTGTGAATTTGGATCTAAAGTCTAAAATAGTATAAAATAAAATTTGAGAACGGGAGTGGCACACCTATACCAACCAGCGTATTCGTTTGTTAAAAATTCCTATAGATTGGTAGTATATTTAGAAATAAAATTACACATAAATATATGTAGAGCTTTGTATTGGACTATTGGCTGTGGCGTGCTGGCAAATCGGTTTATAATTTCTCCAGCGTACAGCATACCTTGGCATGGGCGTCCTCAGGTAGAACTTTGCTCCAAAGTGGGACTCGACCAAGTTCTTGTAGTGTGGCATAGTGGTAGACTCTTAGCCGCAGCAATATTGCTATTGACCAACAGTGTTTTCTTTTTGACAGAAATAGCTTTTGGTTCCTTTGGGCAACGTTGTAGCTGTTGAGTTCCCACACCCACGAAAGCCCTACTGAAGAGAGAAGTTTGCGCATTTGTATACACCAAATCTGTGCCTTTGATCCGGGTCGAGCTGCATCTTTTCGAAGTTGTGTGTATGCCGCGCTTAGCAGGCTTCCCTCTTTTGCACCGATCAATCTGAGCCAGA
>JAQFYP010000473.1:0-22839 GCA_034694865.1 Bilobella braunerae | reverse complement strand
CATTCTTATAGGGTATTGACTACACTATAGCGATGGATTTCCTTATAGTAGAACCTCGCTATAGTGTATGAAAGCCCAGGCTCCATTTCAATCTACTATAACGAGGTTTCACTGTATTTTATAACTTAATTGAGTTATTACTTTACTACTTATTTACAATTCGACTTGTGCAAACAATTATAAAACTACTCCTGGCTGATTGTTGAAGCAACCTTACCGTGACTCCTTGACCTTGTTGTCCTAATGTTGCACAATAAAACTATTAACGGGAGGTCATATGGATCAATAGTTTTGTGGTTGGATGTTAGGCACACGCCGCAAAAGTTGAAAATAGTCATAGTTATCTGGAAATGGTAGAAACAGCAGTAAAAAATTATAGAAAAGTCAAAGATCATAGTATTGACACATACAAAACCTAAAGGGGAAAAGTGTGTTCAAAAGCAAAGGAGGTAAATTCCCACCTCTAGCTTGGAAACATCTATCGCAATTTTCATTCAACTTAGACAACTGCACAGCTTTACAAACTAAACTTACTGGAAACTACTGAATTTATAAATACAAACTTTACATTCAATTTTATTAAAAGCTTTCACATAATTGTATAAAAATTTAAAAATAAGCGACGAAGACAACTTCTTCAACTTCTAACAACAAATGTTTTCTATTCTGATAAATTTGCTTTGGAATTTGATATTACAATTATGCATCGACACGAAAGGTAAACATCAAATCGAGGCCGCATTTCTATGCATTTCTATTTATTTAACCGTTAGATATTCGTAGCATGCAAGCAAGGTCGAGTTATGGCAAGGCTTGTGTGGCAAATGGCAAAGTTGAGCTTTCATGGGTAAGTCTCAATGGTAACGTTGAAAATCTGCTTTCGCTTCACTCGTAAGGCCCTTGTCTCTTATTTTCAATTTAAGTTATCATTCCAATTTTAAGTTTGCTATTATTGGCGCATGCCTGAATAGCAACAGCTCCAATATGTCCAAAAGATCATAAATTTGTAACATAGTTTACAAGTATGATTTCAGGCTATGCCTATAGTGTCTTTGTATTGTTAGAGAAACATGGATGTTTTTTCTTAATTTGTTTGCTACAATTGTCAGCCATATAACTAGCATCGTTGAGTGTTCATATTAATGCTTACACTTTATTTTATTTTACCTATGGTTTTTTTTTTCTAATAAAATTATTTCAACTATTAATTACAATTCACCACAAAACCAAAGCTTTATGTAGAATAAAATGTTAATTTAAAAAAAAAACGTGGTTCAAAAGTGTTTTAATACTTTTCAACTCAGTTTTAGCGTAACTATCAAAAAATTCCAAATCTAAGTCTCAGAAAATGCTAGTTAGGAATGGGCAAACGTACCTTAAACAAATATGACATCCCATTAGTATTAGGTATAGATCTGTACTCAATGCGGATTTTCTTTGATAAAATTACTAATATTACGTAATTACTTAGAAAGTAATTTGGTTGAAAAGTTAAAAAAAAGTTAAATTTACTAAACCAGCAAAATGTTTCATCTGAAATCCCAAAATGCCTTAAAGGTCAATTTTTTCCTGATTATTGTTTCTTCTTCTGAATTAATTTTATCGGAGAATTTTTAATACATCTCTATGGCAAATGCTTTTTTTTATCCAATAATATGAAAATTTGATAACTTATTCAGAAAGAAAAACTTGAGCGCTTTGAATTGTCAAACCTACTATATTGAAAGCAAACGAAGTGTTATCATTTATTTGTAAAAGTTTCGAGTGACCCGTTTTGCTACAATTTAGTGAAGAAGCTAAAAATTACACGTTTCCAAGTTTATTTGTCTTCTGACTTTGATTCCATATCTGAGACAACTGTATACTTGATCAGCTTATTAAAAATATATTTCAAGTACTTTTCTGGCAGAAAGCGCAAAATAACTCGAAACTTCATTTCTTCCTGAATGTACGCGTACGACTAAAAAGCGACTTGTTGCTGCTTAGAATTGAACATATTCTTGCAATGGAAACAAAAGCTTTGAAAATCTTACCAACAAACGATAAATTTTTCTGTTAAGAAGGGATCTCATATGTATCAGGCGTCTCCTTGTTCTTTGTTAGGCACACGCCAAAAATGGTACGTAGTCATAGTTATCTGGAAATGATAACCTCAACCTGACCTAACAGCAGTCGAATACTATAGAAAAGTCAAAGATCATAGTATAGACACATACAAAATCTAATGCAGGGAAAAAGCGTTCGAAACCAAGGGAGGTAAATCCCCTCCTCTCGTTTGGAAGCATCTCTCGCTATTTCTCTTCAACTTAGACAGCTGCACAGATCATGTTTTACAAAATGGGAACCTCTTAAGCTGTGAGTATAAACTTTACATCTAATTTCATTAAATGTTTTGACACAATTTTACTTTAACGAGGAATGAAAATAAGTCAATTCCTCAACATGTGACAACAAATGTATTTTAAATCTCATAATCTAAATTTGTTTCGTCATTGACATTGATTTCCCCAGTTGGCTTTTCCTTTACAATGCAGCGGCACTACAGCGACACTTTAAAGTAAACCTCAAATCACCACCATGTTTATAGGCTACGTTTGTATAACCGTTTACGTATCATGTAAGCAAGGTTGGATCTGGTTGAGTTAAGGCAAAGTTAGTGTGACAAAGTCAAGCTTTTCATATGAAAATTCTAATGGTAAAGGTGTATACTCCAAAATCTTTTTGTTTTTTCTTCACTCTTTGTGCCCTTGTCTAATTCTTTCTCGATTCACCTTATCATTCCAATTGGCAAAAAGTAGCTTAGTAACTTTAAATTTGATAATTTTAGTGCATGCGTGAATCACAGCAGC
This sequence comes from Bilobella braunerae, assembly GCA_034694865.1. Taxonomy (NCBI): domain Eukaryota; kingdom Metazoa; phylum Arthropoda; class Collembola; order Poduromorpha; family Neanuridae; genus Bilobella; species Bilobella braunerae. The sequence goes on along the minus strand of JAQFYP010000473.1, from coordinate 19,990 downwards.
TCAAGTATGTTCAAAGGTTTAATTGTGTTATAAAAACATAGTGTATGAGTACGGTGGTGATTTGATGTTAACCCTTTAGCGTCTTTGGAAAGTTTGAGAGAAATGCATGTGTTTCTAATTTTATTTGTTACAATAACATAACAATGCAGTTATGTTATATTCAACTAACAAGCACACCGCGCGTCGTGATTCCTTCTGATTGACCTTAAACTTAGTAAACACGTTAAGCCAATCATAAAACTAATCCCCAGTTTTTGTTTTTTCTCTATGGCCATAAATTTCGAAAATATTCTAAAAAAAAACAACAAACAATTTCGAGATGCCCGGATCCGGAAATTCTTACGGGATTTAAAACGTAATATTGGAAATTTTTTGTGGTCCCCCCTTTCTAAAATCTCAAAAAGTCAGCCGTGAACTGGAACGCATATACACATCTATATTTAGATGTAAATAATTTTTGCAATATGTTCATCAGAATAACAACATAATCCAAAATCTTAATGCCCAAGTCAAAATTTCGATTTCATTTGAGTTTTCGATATATAAATTGAAATTAACATGTGTGTATGCATTTGCAACCACAAACTTGCACTGATTAATCCAAATACAGTGGTAGGTTACGAATCACTTGTTGATATTTTAGAAAGGGGGAACCACAAATTTTTTTAATTATTACGTGTTAAATCCCGTAATAATTTCCGGAACCGGGCATCTCGAAATCGTTTTTTTTTCAGAAAATTTTCGAAATTTATGGCCATGGAGCAAAATAGTAGCTTTGACTCGTGTTGATTATGGCTTATGCGAAAATGTCAAATAAAGTATGATGCGTAGTTCTATTACTCAAAGTGTGCATTTTTGGAGAGTAATGTTATATCAAAGTAAAATAGTAAAGAGTAGTTGACTTTTAATACAATGGACAATAGAATGTTACACCATTATAAACATGGTGGCATACAAACACCATTAATAAATGATAAAAGATAAAATTAAATATAGCTTAATAAATCATAGAAATAAGCTATAGATATCGTAGAAATTATTCGAAACTTATCATTTCTTCCTGAATCCACGGGTACGACTACTAGAATTTGAAGATTGGCGAGTTCAAGTTGTTGATTGTTAAAATTGTTAACTTATTTCATTTTATTATTTTATCTTGCAATAGAAACAGGAATTTTGAAAATCGTACAAACAAACAATATTTTCTGTAAAAGAAGAGATGTCATATATGGGGCACTCGTATCCTTGTTGGCTGGGTGGCAAACCTTTTCACATAGTTATCTGGAACTGGTAGAAAATACTGGCAGTCAAATATTAAAGAATGCTGGAAAGTGTAAAATCATGGTATAGACACATAAATTCTAATGCAAGGAAAAGAGTGTTCGAAATCTAGAAGCTAATTCCCCACCTTTCGCTTCAAAACCTCTATTGCAGATTGTCTTTAGACAACTGCACAGTTCACGATTTACACACTGGAAGCAATGAAACTTTGAGGATAGTCTTTACATTCAATTCCTATTTTAATCATAAATGAGTCGTTGAGGCGTTGTTTGACGGATTGCTATACTTTAACATGAGAGTGAGGCGCTAAAACGAGGCGCTGGCTTAACGGTGCTTAGGCGCTGTATTGACACACCCATATTAAATATGTCTGATATTTGATGTTTTGCTGTCGCTCCGTCAGTGCTTCCGTATGTCCGTCCGAGTATCATTTCATTATCATCTCAGTATTGAAAAAAATAACATTTCAAGTTCAAGCACTGTTTTGAACAAAAAAAATGTTAATATGGTTCCGATGACCCTAGAGATCATTTTCACCCCGAAATTGACCCAGTCTCTTCACAAAGAACTATATTTCATATATAGTTCATTATATGAAACTAAGTAAGTAACTATAAGTAAGTAACTATTATATTATAATAATTAAGCAATAAGTAATAAGTAAGTATTATAAGTAAGTAACTATTATATTATAATAATTAAGCAATAAGTAATAAGCAAGTATTATAAGTAACTATATGAAAGTCTATATTTTTTGTGAGAAACAAAAAGTTATGATTAGTTCCAATAGTCCCAGAGGTCCCTTTACCTCCTTTACCTGGAAATGGACCAGCGATGTCATAAAGACATTTCAAAGTTAAACTTTACTTATTACGAAGAAAAAAGCAAAATCCCACAAAACAAACTAAAAAATTCTAGTTATTTTAATGCCCGTGCATGGAGCAAGTGCAATTGAGTTATAGAATTCCATAGTTGTTTTTAGATTTAGGATTTATTCACCGCTCCCTTTAGGCTCGCGCCCATGGAACGGATAACAGACAAACTATTTATAAAATTTGAAGATTATTAATTAATAGTTGCAGTTCAGTATTTTAGATTTATGCCAATTATTTTAAGAGAGCTTCTAAGTTTAAAGTCGAACTTAACTAATCCAAATGCTAATTTTTTAGACATTTTTTAATTTTTTGTAAAATTACTAAATCTTTCTTTCGAACTGGCTTCTTATCATCCAGACGAAGTAAATTGTTGTAATTTTCATCCAAAAACTGCTCAGAGACATGCCCAAAACAACTCTGTAGTTTTGTTTTGAATTTCGCAATGGCTTCAGGGGGAATTTTTAAAGGGAGTTGCTTCCATTGGCAGACATGTTGGACTTTCTACAGGACAAGAAAGTGCCTTTTTTCTATAGTAGTTTCTATATTTCATAGTAGTTTTAGAGTGCAGTTGTAGCTTTGAAGTGCATTTGTACGCATCTAAAATAAGAAAATTACTGTGGAGAATAGTAAAGATGGTGCCAATGGCCCCGTGGCCCCTTTACTCCTTAATTTCAAAGTAACATCAATGTCAAACACTGGTTTTGTACTTTACAATACTTGAAAATTTTTGAAAATGTTTAAGGAAATATTCTAAAAATTATTAAAAATTATTTAATTTCCCTACTGACGCTACATAAGTATACTGCATTACCATTGTTTATTATTATTTCCAAAAGCTAGGGTTAACTAGGTTTTGCTTAAAAACGCCCAATAGAACACTTTTTCTATAAATCGTAGAGGAAGTTGGATTCTTTTGTCAAGTAAATAGACTTAAAACTAGTTATTTGAAACGGAAATTAGTTAGAAGTTTTTAGCAAGCTTAAAATTTTTAAGCGCATTTAAACAAAAAAAATATATTCCAAAGCACAAACTTTCCTGATTAAACTTTGAAATTGTTGAACACGAGTTTTACTCATATAGGTTCTATGAAGGTATCTGTGCATAGGTCGAGTCTACAACTGAAATTAATGAATACACAGAGTACCATAATTTATTGATTATCACATTTAATGACTACTTTCAAAAACTAATTGCTAAGGTTTATGTAATTACCTGTAATTATGGTAATAACAGGCATTTATACTATTAACTCAGGCTAAAAGAAATGATAATCTAAAACCGCAGAATTCAGATCTTTCATTCTGGTCAATTTATAAAAAAAATGTATGTGTAAAAGTGTAAAAAGTGTAAAAAAAAAAAATGTTCGTATTATTTAAAGTCACCAACCGTTAAATTTGTTGAACACAAAATTGTGTACGAAAATGTTAACGAAGTTGGAAGTGCTCACCTCCGTTTTTGTTTTTCAAAATTGTTGTGCCATGGGCTTGGTTCCTTTTGAGTGGAAGGGGAATTCTTGGCAGCTTGAAGTATCTTCGTCAAAAACCAAAAAGTATTTGAAATTTCACGCCGTACTTTTCTTACAACTTGTCAACTTTCTGTTTATATTGTACTCAATGCAGCAAAAAGTTCACCAGCACAAATACTCGGAGGCCATCATCAATATTTTTATAACCATAGGTTCAATTGCTGCTATTGCGGCAAAATTGGCACTTTGGCTTTCACCATATGAGTACAAGCTGCTCGTAAATCAGACGCTTCGTATAAATACTTTGTCAAGTATGTTATCCATATTTGAGTTATTACAATGGTAGCAGGTCAATACTGAGAAAACAAAAACCGAGAATGCAAGATCTAAGAAGCTAGAACCGAGAAAAATAAAACCGGGAACGACAAAAACCGAGAATGACTAAAACCGAGAAAACAAAAATGGAGAACGACAAAAACCGATACCTTGCTAAATTTAGATGTAAAGTTAAATGCATTCATTATTCAAGATGTTTTTGGAAGTTTCAGGTTAAGTGTTGGTTTTTGAACAGGGTGTTGTGTAAATTTGCTTGACAAACGTTAACCCTTAACCATTTTGACTTAAGTTAAAAATCAAAGTCAAAGAGTTTTGAAATTTGACACCCATGAATTTGCACAAGTAACCAGTGCATCAAACCAATATCATAACCCAGATCAGTACATAAAAACTAAGCCAAATAGAGATACACAAGTGCAGGGGTATAAAATTTTGAATATCTTAGTTCCCGGTTTTGGGTTTCACGGTTTTTGTAAAATCTCTTTTTTGTTTTTGATTTTAGTTTTCTTGGTTTTCGTTTCCTTAGTTTTTGTCATTCTTGGTTTTTGCCGTTCTCGGTTTTTGCATTCTCGGTGTTTGTTTCTTCGGTATTGACATGGAACCTTTATAACATATAATAATTTTAAGAAATAATTCTCAACCAGTAACTTTTGTTTAATTTTTAGGGTTTGAGCATGATGGTTCAGGAAATCGACACAGGGAACTATTGTTCAGGGCAATTTTGATCCTAGCAACACTGTCAATCGCATGTTACCCTATACAAAACTTTTCGATGAATGTTCTTTTGCAAGAGTATTTACCCATTGTTACAATTTTCATGTTCTTTGTCATATTTATTACACTTCTAGATATTTGGGCAAATCTGCTTATGAGTATCGCCATTTTTATGATGTCGGTAATAAATATCGAATATTGGCTTACAAAATCATGGTGAGGAGGTCTACGCATCAACGCATCCAACTACCCCTTTTGCCAAACTATTGTTGTTGTTTTTTTTGCAGTTCCACGCACACTATCCAAGATTTAGATGAACTTAGCAACAAAATCGTCAGTTATCGAGTTACGCAAATTTTTAATTCTGCGCATAATTCCGCTAATGCGCCAGTATTTGTAACTGGATATCAACTAATACTAATCGGAACTTGCATTGTCACCGCATTTTCCCTTATTCGTCTTCGTAGCTTCATGCATCCTCTAATTTATTTGTTTTTCTTTATAAATTTTACTTCAGCAATGTCTGTGTTAATACCTGCAGTTCAAAAAATGTCAAATGTTTATAACGCTTCAAAAGGTTTCGAAAGAACGGCACTTCCTGTTTGCTCAGGAATTTCTAGTGAGCATGACAGACGTTATTGGAAGGCCAAGGTACGCTCATGCCCAACTCTGAAAGCCAAAGTTGGTAATTTTTATTATATGGAAAGGAAAGCAAAGCGTACAATAACTGAAAACATTGTCAGCGGAATTTGCTTCATGCTAATTAGTTTCCGGCGTTTTTAAAATCTCCCGTCAAAGAAATTATTTGATATTCAACGTAATTTTGGTCAATCACATTCATAATTGATTTACAAAAATTTTAGCTTAAAAAAAAGTAGAATTATGCATATTGAATTTTTGTGTTACTTTAACTTTTGTTTTACGTCTTGTGGTGAAAGCCATGTCATGCTGCAAATAATAAATAGCTCATAATCATATTGCACTCATTGCTCTGAAAACATTAAATATAATTATTTTCCAAACCAAAACTACTGCTAAAGTGTCGAATAAAAAATAAATTATTTTACATTAATTTAGTTTACATTATTTTGATTATATCGATTACGATTACAAATTGATTATGGCTAAATTAAACTATTTCAAATTTATTGTCCAGGTGGTTTTACAATGTAAACTGTAACATAATTGGAATCGTGAAGTTGACGTAATTACCTTTTACGTAAGGCAATGCTCAACAGCTTATCGCCTCTATTTAATCAAAATTAAATACTTGAGATGATGGTTCAACTGCACTTCAAAGTGCAAGATATCAGAGTTTTGAATAATTTGATTGAACAAGGATTAAAGGATTTTGATGTAAAACTGCTCTAGTTTAAACAGAAAAGTTGCGGTGTAACTAACTGGGTTTATTAAAGTATTACGATGGAAGGCGTTAAGAAATGCGTGATTGTGATTGGCGGAGGCGTGTCTGGTCTTGCCGCAGGTGCATCTTTAGTAAATGATGGCACTTGGGATGTGCACTTACTTGAAGCCTCAGATCGGATTGGCGGAAGAGTTTACTCAAAGGAATTCGGCGACAGTACCGTTGAGATGGGAGCTGAATGGATTCATGGCCAAGAAGGAAATTCTGTATTTGAAGCAATTACTTCTGTTGCAGCGAATCTCCTCAACACTACAACACACTCGGATGACGTAAAACAAAAAAATACAAATTTTTTTTACTGAATTGTCTAATAATAACGTGGCTTGAGAAATTCAGTAAGCCAAACAAGCTAGTCCCAGTACGAAAAGTATTCTAGCATGTGTGCGATTAAAACTCGCTTGCTGTTTCTGACAAAAAAAAAACAAGTTATTAAATTATATTGTATTTTCAGAAGTTTTTCTCTGACTTGACATACACTTATGCCTCCCAAAACGGTACTAAGTTTGACCAAAGCATAAATGATGTTATTACCAAGTTTATGAATGTAATGGAAGAGGACCCGAAGCATTTTGCTTCAGATCGGTTGTTGCCGAAGTCAGAAGTTGCTTCTAAATATGCTAAGCTTGTTGGACAAATACATGAAGACAAAAACATTTCTAATGCTGCCATGAACTGGATCGAAAGATACTGGGTAACTGAATTCAGGAATTGAGCGTCTCAGAAATCAATTTCTAAAAATAAGCCCACATTTACTAGGTGAATTAACTTAACAAATTCAAAATCCTGTTAACGTGAATTAAAGTACGTAATGGCTGCTGATAATGTAATAGTAATAATGTAAAATTCACTATTTCAACAAATCAGCACCGTTTAAATTTATGCTCCTGTTCCCAATGATAGCAATCATCATCTGAGATGTTAAATTGCAACTGTATGATCCGTTTTATAACACTGTGTAACTTAATTTATAAAGCATTCATGCCATAAAAGCATTCCAATAGTGAAAACATTTTTTTGCTAATTTTATGACACGGTAACTTTTTGAACCTACGCAAACCATTTCAATCTTATTGCAGAATTCCTATGATTGTTCCGACAATTGGGAAGAAGTATCGTATACGGGAACCACACTAGACTACATTGAACTTCCTGGTATTCGAAACATTGCTTGGAATGCACCAGCTAACTCTGCAACATTTCTTAAAATTATCTTGGTAAATGTCCTAAATCTAAATCATTATCAAAGTATTTGTCTCGTTAAAGAAATACCTTCTACTGCTTTATATTAGGAAGGTAAAAACTTTAATCCAACATCTCGATTAGCTTTACCGCTGTGGATTCATCTGAACAAGGAAGTCACAAATATTGATTACAATGAGGTAAGTAATTTCAAAATTGTGTGGAGTTCTTACAGGTATTTTATTCACAAGAATGTCGCGGAAATTAAAACAACATTAAAAAATTTCTTTTATAAACTAAAACATCAAAGTAATGATGTCTAATTATTTTCGTACATGTTTCTTTACCAGAATTTTATTTTAACCACTGCTGCACAGTTTGTTTTAATTTTCAACACTAGCTTTTCTGTATATAGTTAACTTTTAGCAAAAGAATGAAATTTAAGGTTATGCCATCTCAAATATATAGGACTTATAAGCTTTTTAATCAAAGTATTAGTTGTTTTGTTACAGTAACATATAAACAACTAAAATGCTGTGTGAACCATTTATTCAACCAAACCAAAAATTGTGCGTAGTGAAGAACAATCGTTTTTTTTTTAAATTAAATCCGGAATTCCTGTTTAAAAATTGACTTTTTAGCCATCCAAATATTGTTCTGATTTTTTACATTTATTTAATGTTTTGAACGGATTAGCTGTCATATTTTTTGTTTAGAAAACGGCAGCAGTGAGTTGTTCGGACGGTAGCACGTTTACAGCAGATCATGTAATTTGTACAATACCTTTGGGTGTACTGAAAAGGAAACACGCATCGCTATTCTCCCCGTGTATTACCGGTTCAAAATTACGTGCCATTGAAGTAAGAATCTTTGCAAAAAAAATACAAAATTACAATTTTTTTGTTGGATTAACTGAGTAAACGCCTAGCAAATTTTATTAACTTTATTAAACAAAACTAATTTCGTTGATTCAATAATCATGCTCAAGTGCAAGTTTAAGCGGTACACAAAAAAAAGTGTTTTGTAAATAATTTATTTATTCACAGAATTTGGGCTACGGCACAATAAACAAAATCTTTTTTGAATTTGACCACGCCTGGTGGTCCCCAGAATTCAATGGAGTGAACATGTTGTGGGTACAAAAATTTTTGCAAAACAGCCTCAGTCACATGAGCCGAATGGAACTGTTGGAAGAAGTAGATGGTGTAAGTTAACATTTACTATTACACTGAACTGACAGTAGGTTTCAAGTGGGTTACGTTTAAGCACTATTGCCCCATGGAATTTTTTGTTGTTTCTTGTTTCAACAGTTCACCACTGTTGCGTACTGGTAGACTCATGTATACAAGAACTGAAATGGTCGGAGTTCAAACCCATATTTGGCTTTCACATTTTTTTTTCATTTTTTCTAACAATTTTGTTTTTAAGTAAGTGAAGAGCAGCTAAAATAGCCCAATTCTAAGAAAATTGTACTTACAAGGAACACACTTAAAATTTATTGACCTGCAGTTATACACAAAAATTGGTCATAGCTAATTTAATCTCAACTATCCAAAGTTAAGCTAAATTTTTAGGTCAAGATTTACAAATTTTCTAGTGCAAACAAGCTGAATTGAGACGTTCTCTTATTGAAGCGCATTTGGCAATAGATTTTTTGTTTAACATTTAGCTCCCCATGTGGACTCGAGGATTGCTAAATTTTCATCGGGTGGAAGGTCACCCAAAGGCTCTGCGGAGTTGGCTAACAGGAAGAGCAGCGCGCGTTGTTGAGACGTTGCCAGACAAAGAAGTACGCGACGTTTGCATGAAAGTACTACGGCAATTTATGGGTGTCGCATATAACATTCCTAATCCATGTCAATTTATGGCATCAAAATGGAGTTCAAATCCATTTGCAGGAGGGAGCTACAGTTCTCGTACGCTCAGCAGCGAAAAGGAAAATGTGTGGGCGTCAGACCTAGCTGCGCCAATATTAAATTCGGATGGAATTCCTGTGAGATTGCTACTCATTTCATACAGATGCAAAATTTATGTATGTAATATACTATTTATATTATTTATTTTAAACGATTTTAGGCCCTCTGTTTTGCCGGCGAAGCCACAGACTCTCAATTTTACTCGTCCCTTCATGGAGCATATGAATCAGGGCTGAGAGAAGCAAATCGACTGATTGGCGTTTATGCGCCAAATGCCAATGTAGAGGACGCAAGTTCCAAATAAGTTATTGAACTCTAAAGGATTCATGATAAAAAAATACTTCTTATCGAAACAATATAAACCGTGACCCCAAGAGGGTCATTGGGGTCAAACAAAAATAAACTAGACTTAATTTAACTGGGCTGAATCTCAAACAACTCATATCCAAAAGCAGATGTGAGTGATGTCGAGTTGTTCCTGCAATAATTGACACTTAAAAATTGAGATTGAGCCATTCGGAAGATGGTCTTCAGCCATTGAAAAAAATTTTCTTGAAGAAAACAAATTTTTTGAAGGAAAAAATAAACAAAAAATGAAGGTGGTAGGAATAGAACTAGCGATGATCAAATCTATACTATATTAAATTTATACCAACCATTCTCACCATTAGGGCGCATCCAAACTTGTAAAAAAATAACAGAAATGGTTGGTTTAATATTTTCATGACGGCTCATCGCCAACCACCAGTGCGTTTTATATGTAGTAATAATATTAAATCAACCTAAATCACAGGTTCAAATTATTCAATATTCAAGCACGAATTTTTGAATAAAAATTCTTGTGCCATAATTACACTAGCATTCTGGGTTTAGATGGGTTAAGTGAGTAAGTGCAAGTATGTGTGCGAAAGTATGAGTTTCAAAGATGTATCTTGATATTCCTTGATTCCTATTTAATTGATGTAATTATGATTTTAAAAAAAAGTTTTGATTTTTAAGTAAACCACAACACACTTTCAAATCATTTCTTCTTGGGGCATAGGGACAATCATGGGAAAATAAGTCAATGCTCCGCTACAAATTTAAAGCATTTCTGGTTCTTTATTCTTCAAAAAATGTGATACAATATTTTGCCTACACTCTCCAGACATAAGCGTTGTAGGCCTCTGCTTCTTTCCTAACAATATCGAAAATCACTGAATTTGGTTGCAATGGATCCTCTGAATAGAATTCCCCTATTTTCAATAATTCGAGTACTCCTTTGTATTGCGTAATGCAGACAAAAAGGTAACCCTGCTTTTCATTTACAATTGTTTTGCAAATTGCAAGGATTCTTTCTTCGGCTCCGGGAGACCAAACAGCGGACACCTCGGCATTCACACCGATTTGTTCCTTTTCAGCTAAACTTAACTTTTTTTTTAAGATCAAGTAAGCGTTAGTTTACATTAAAAATTTCCGTTTCTGTTTCCAAGCTAGTTTCAAAGCTATACTTCCAAGACTATACCAGCATAAATAAATTATTATTAAACTTGGAAACGTGATAACATACTTAGCTGACTTAAACTTATAACTTACCAATGTACTAGTTCTCTTGTACTCGGATAGCATGTAGTGATAAAGCTCAGAGTATATTTCAGCTAAGGTTGCAACATTTCTGGAATGAAGTTGGAGAATAGAGTAAACACCAGAGTTATTTTGCAGGATGGCAAAGTAGTGGCCAGTGACTCTTTCTTCATCGTCAACAATTGGCCCAACACTGCAGAAGTATGTAATGTTTTTGCCCAACTTCTCAATTGGCGTAGGCAGTAAGCCAAATGCTTCAACCCAGTTCTTCTCCAGTGGAGGTACTCCCTTCTCTGCTTTTAACAACTCATATACTTTAGTGCGATCCTCTGTGGATAATATGTCACTGTAGTGTTTGTACCATCCCTGAAATAAAACAGTAATAAACTGTTGTAGTGGAACTACGGTAAATTAGGATTTAGCTTGGTAAACATGAAGTCCTTTTTCAAGATTTAAAGACCTTGATGTTTAGGCAGGGGTTTTGCTAAAAGCTGAATTAATAGTAGCATCGTAACATTTTCCAATTTGTTTTGACATGTTTATATAGCCCGTTTTGAAAAGAAAACCGCCTATAACTAACCAGACAGCCTAACATAACCTTCCCAAAATATTCAATAATAGTCTCGACTCTTCGCGAGTTTTTTTTTATAATGCTATTTTTTACGTCAAAATAATAAACCTAAACTTCACTTTTTGAACCCAAATCTATCGAGAATGTTGACTTAACCTACAAAAATGAAGTAAATGTAAATATTAAAAGACTTTTTTTGGAACCGTAACAATTTATCCCTAGAATGCTGTCAGCATGAACCATGCAATCTTTTAATAGAAGGTAACAAATGCTAAACATTATGAAGCAGCGGAATACCATTGTTTACGCATAACGCTGTATACACTTTAGGCTCGTAATTTTGTTTGGCTAAGCAATACTGTGGCAAAGTTTGGTTTGGATACTTTACAAAGTATTTTTCAAAGCTTTACTTACAACGCCATTACGCACTTCTTTGAATTCTTGCGCATTAGAGTCATATTGATTGTACGCAGCAATTGACTCCTCAGCAGAACCCTCGGCACTAACATGCATTAAATCATAGTTCCTTGTTCCAGCGGCAAAGAAGCTTCTGTCACTACGTTCCAATCACGTAAATTTCGTCTGCGTATATCGAGTCCACCTGGATTCTCAACTTTGCATCTCTGCACGTGGATATCCACGGCGCGGCCGTTTTGGCCTTGTTTCCGATTTGCATCGCAACAACTTTGGTTTCCACGTCCAATCCATCTGTCGTTACCCATTTGAATGCAAACACTCTTCTTAAATATTCAGAACATTCTTCATCGGCTTTCAAAAGCGATTTCACGTTGTTTCCACGATTTGATACAATGTTGCCTTTTCCGCCTCCGTATTCCAGTTGAGAGAAAGCCACATAGAAGCATCCTTTTTCATTTACATACACTCCAACAAATGTTTTCCAAGTTTGAACATAGAATCTATCGAGGCGCGTTCTACCGTCGCTTGCTACCTCTAGCAGTGTTTTCATCACAAGCATGGCATCATCTTGAGAGGATACGCCGATCCCGATGGAGCTAGACATAGCCACGGTTCTTGTAGTAATGCTGTTTACCCCTGCTAATGACCCACTTCCTTGTGATTCAAGATTTTGAGATTCATCGAATGAGCCTGTGTTTGTTGCAGGGAGAGATACTGATCTAGATAGCATTGCCGGGTTAGGTGTACTCGTTATAGGTGGTAGAAATTGTACAACTTGACCTTGCACCATTCGAAAACGTTTCTGACTTTTTTTAACGTCGGTTATGCTGCTTCGTACGAGTCTAGGCCGAAGGTGGGCAAGTGTATCATTAGAATGTGGTTTGGCCAAGAGGCTTCCCGACTTCCAGTTAAACTTGAATTTGTTGGTGACCTTGTAATGCTCAACTGCTATTGCTTTCAGTTTTTGAGTTGTAGCGCTTCCGGAGTTGCTACTGCTACCAGTTCCAGCTTCAAGAGGTAAGTCACTGATATTGTATTCTTGGAAAATTGAAATTTCGTTTGATGTAATTATCAGGATAAAGTATTTCAGTATTCGGATGTATTCGCCAATAACTAAATTAATCGGACTTGTTTCGCTCAATCTTGAAGCGGCATATACGGCAAAATTTTCCGGAGTGGAGCCCCAAAACCCTCCCTTTTGAAGCACTATTTTTGTCGGCTCATTTTCAGTCGGTAGCTCATCGTCACGGATCCAAACCTAGCAAAAATTGACTGGTGTAGTTTTAAAGGAAACCTTATTTAATTGTCCTTAATTACTAATTTTTAATAACTATGAGTTTAAATAGTAATAACCAAAGCTAGGAGCATAAATTGCACGAGGAGTCCAGCAGGGAATAACGTTATATAAAGTATATAATATAAAGTGCTACTAAAACAGGGCGTTAATTAAATGTATCCGCATATAGTGGCCATTTGCGTTTTGTGTTTGAACTTTGCAAAAAAGTCAAGGGAATTAATTTTAGGAAGTAAAAGCAATTAGCTCATTTCTTTTTCATTTTCTTCGGCACCGTGGTACATTTATTGCAGAATAATATTTTTTTAATTTTGAAAATTTCAATAGTTAATGAAAACAGAACTTGGAAGAGGGAAAAATAAATCTTACCGGCAATGCAAATAGGTACCCAGGCAATAGTAGTAGAGTTAGGAGCGAGAATTGGGAATGCTTAAGCATTGTGTATTTAAGATTAGTTTATTGTGGACAAGTTGGCAATATTGTAGTAAAGTAAAGGATCTGATTTCAAGTGAATTTAATTTAATTATGACTCGTATTTATCTAAATTATTTTGTGAATAACAAGTGTAAATTTTTAGCAAATAGATGACTAATACTGTAAGAAAAATAAATCTGAAAAACATGAGGACGAAGTTGAACCATTTGGAGGCAAGGAAAGAGTTTCCACCTACAAATTGTGAGTAGAAATGCAATTCTCTACCTCTGTTTTAGCGAAATAATAAAACTTAATTAGCCTTAATGCTAATCTCATCGTCTAGCATAGCACTTTACCCAACATAACAAAATCTACTTTAGGCTTATGCATAAATAGGATCGAATAGGACACTGGACCTTAACTTAAATGAAATCTTAATGTTGATCTGACATGTGTTTGGAGTCTACGAATGGTCCTAAAGTCTAGATTTTCGAAGTCCCGGCACAAGAGGTGTAGAATTCTACAAATCTCAACATTTCTCAATGTTTGAAGCAAAAACAAATTGGATCCTCAGGTTTCATTATTGGAATTTGCTTCTTTTCTTTTTTTTTTTGAAAAAAAAATTGAAAGTATAAAACTGCAAGATTAAAATTTTTTTTTTACATTTCGACAATACTTTACGTTTCGGAAAGTTTTAAAACCTTTATTAGTAAAAACAGTTTGGTTTAAGCCCATGAACAAGAAAGCATAAGGAAGACGTGTTACAGCATTTAATAAGTAGCGGAAGCAAAGCTAAAGCTACTGTTCGCTCCGTCCGTCCGCCCGAGTAGAATTTATATCTCAGGAACTACACAACGTATCTTGAAGCAGTTTGCGGATATGAGTTTGTTGATATCCGGCCCTTATCAAATTTATTTTAGTTTTACCGGAAGTGTCCCCCTTGGGGCTCAAAGGTCAAGGTAAAAATATCATTCTATGACAACATGGAAAATTACCCCTACAGAAGTTGTTTATCTCATATAAGGGAACAACATTTGTATAGGACATTTTTCTCTGTCGTTCCCCAATGACCTCTACAATGACCCCTTTGCCTAAGAATGACGTTTCAAGGTCAAATCCTACTTTTGCATGAAACAAAAAGTTATGATGTTTTAAATAATCCAAGGGCCCCTCTTGACCTTGAAATGACCCCATAACCTCAAAATGACCTTTCAAGGTCAATCACAACTTTTACATGAAACGAAAAGTTATGATGTTTTAAATGATCCCAGAGCCCCTCAATTTCAAGGTTGTGAAGGTTCTAGATAATTCGCTGGTATGAAAAACTGTTGCTGGAAATTGTAAAGAAAAGAATTTGGGGCAATGGTGTACGCGTAGTTGTTAACATAAATTTTAAATAATATTCGATGTATTACATTTCCGGAAGTTTGAACGTTGTTTTAAGAGGCAAACCTTGAGTATTCATTTTACAAATTTAATGGCAGACTTTTATTATTCTACAAACCAAGCGATTTAAGACGGAGTTTATTTTTGTTTTGTGGAAAGTTTTTTCAATACAATTATCTTATCTATGGAACCTAGTGATTGAGCAAGGATGATGAAAGTGCTTTAGTGAAATTGAGTTTATGAATTTTCTAGGACCCGATTTGTTTCGAACGCACAGACGCTGATTGGCTAATCAAAAGGTACGGCGATGAAAACGACAATTGTACACAGTATAATTTTTTATTCTAATAAAATTTTTGCTATAGTAAACGGGCAATGTATTAAACATTTTTTTGCTTGGTTCTTTAAAATTATGTTTCAGGTTTTCTTATTCATATTTTTAATCAAGTTCAAACCTTAATTTTAAATATAAATGTATTCTGAATTGAATGATTTTCTCAACGTGTATTTGTTCATTTCAAACGGCCTCCATTTTTGTACACAAAATTGTTTCTTTACTATTTATTCTTCTGCTCCTTCTACTTAAGTAATTTAATGATATGCCACAATGGCATTATGTAGGGAGTCAAATTTGCGATGGAGGAATCGGTTGGCATTTGGAGGTCGCGCTAGGTTATGTACAACTTTAGTTGGAGTATAGAGAAGAAACAGCCGTAGTTGCCATTGGACGATGAAGAAATTCAATCCATTTATTATCATTGACAAAGAATATTAAAACAATCTCGTGTAAAGCAAGTAGAATTTTTTATTTGTTCCATAGGTTGTTCTTAAAAAAATTTGGTTTTGGTACTAAAATAAAATTCTAACTCTAATCAAATCGAATTTGTAATTGTTTCAAAAAAAATTTCAAAAAAAAATTAGTGTCGTACGAGTTTTTGTGTGACTAAAATGTCTGTTTTACCTCAATTGGTAACGAAATGGGGCTTGTATTCTTGCAATTTTTGTAACGGAAATAACGTTTAGCGTTTTTAACCGACGATTTTTGCATAGTAGCAGATGGAGTGGCCACACGAAGTGTATCTTTATTTCAAACTCATATCTTTATTTTTATGATTATTTTAATACGTAGCTTTTCTGAATCATGTTTGATCACATTAATCTTTTAGTAAATAAACAATGACAATAACAAATGTTTTATCTTGTAAGAGTTGGGGTTGACCACCGAGGAGCTCCGGCTCATCGCAGAGGCCGAAAAGCACCCTACGCATACTGACTAAGATCATGTTCCAAGACCGCAACATTCCACGCTTCTACTCACCACTACCACACCACCACTTTTTTTTACCGTGTTATTCAAACTTAGGACAAAATTCTCCTAACCCCCCGGACTACGGGTTGTGGGCAGCTGTAAATAGATTCATGAAGTCGACGCAATTCTTTTTATGTAGGCCGAGGCTTAACCGTTTATTGCCCCAATTTAATCTTAATTAAATACTTGAAATGATGGTTCATCAGCACTTCAAAGTGCAAGATATCAAAGTTTTGAACAATTTGATTAAGTTATATCATTTGCTCTCTGAAACAGAAATAGAGTTTCATCTGTTGCCGTGTTTACTACATATTTTGTTAGTACGGCGTTAAGCAAAACAAAATTGTAATTGGTGGAGGCGTATCTGGGCTTGCCGCTTGTGAATCGTTAGTAAATGCTGGCAATTGGGCCGTATTTTGTTTTGAGAGAAAGCGTTAGAAAGCGTATTGGTGGAAGAGTTTACTCAAAGGAATTTAGTGAAAACACTGTTGAGATGGGAGCTGAAAAGATTCATAGCCAGTATGGAAATTCTGTATTTAAAGCAATTAATTCCATTGCGCCAAACATACTGAACACCATAACACATTTGGGTGATGTAGCATATTTTAATTATTTAATTGTATTAAATTGTTTCGAAGCAATTGTGTCATTAAAAGTGGTATTACAAATACAGTATAATGTCAAACATATACGACTTTTTATTTAAGTGTTTTAGAGAGTGCGAGATTATTATTTCAGTGTCAAGGTTGCAGTTGCCGTATAAAAAATAAAGTAAAATTGTAGAAATTAAGTTGTAAAAAAAATTTAACCGTACAATGTTTTATACAACCGGTGAGCAATGATGGGCTCGTTTGACAGATTTTGCTTCTACAATTTAAGTTTTTAAGTCTTTTTGTATATTTTTTCTTAAAATAGTCGATAGCAGGTTAGTAGCGGCTGAAGTACATAAATTGTGTCCCATGCTAACAAATTGCATCCAATTGGCTGACAACAAAAGTAGAGGTATAGATAAAAGAAAAAAATTTAATTCGGGGAAATTTGCATGCATGCATTTTGCATGGGTATGCTATTGAGCCAATATAATACTAAAAAATATCGGTATTATAATCGGCAAAATAACTAGAAACAATACTTTAGGATAATGAAATCATAACCCTATCCGAGAGAAATGGTCAATTAATTTGATATAGCCTAATAATTAAAACAAAACGGAAAAATTGCTCTTCCTTTTCTGAACAAAAGCCAAATTAAAACAAATAGGCTATGAGGAAATGTCTATGTAATGTCTAATTTGAAACTAAAAATTAGTAAAATGATAATTTCTTAAGAGTTAAATCAAGTAAAATACCAAATGTTTCATTTTGTATTTTCGGGAATTCTTCTCCGATGTAGTTATGCCTCCTTAAACAGCATGAAATTGACAAAAGTAAAAATGATGTCATTACCAAATTTATGATTGTGATATTCCATTATTTAACGGAATAATTTTAAACTAATGTGACCTCATCCTCATTTATCTTTATACATTCTTTATATGATTTTTGATTTTAATAGTACTTACGAGGGGTCCCCGCGTCGTGATCGCGTCCTATTGGCTCGAAATCAAAAATATAAATTCAACTAGTTCTAAAACTAACCCCTTATCTCGCTTTTTACTCCATGGCCATAAACTTTTTCAAAATTTCGAAAAATTTGATTTAGCCCCCAAAAACCCTTAAGAGAAATAGGGTGTAAATTTTGAGTTTTAACGTGGTCCCCCCTTTGGAACTTTCCATAAATCATTCAATAGTTCTATAGATGAGTTTCCTTACTACACTATTTGTAAAATTATAATCCTTACTCGAGCTACAAAAACAAAAACCAACGTACGCAAAAAAAAACTGTTACAAAATTGCAAATTACAAATACAAAATGAATTTGTATGTTTAACTTATATTTTGCATTGTTATTTTGCGTTTATATTTTGCATTTCACAATCGTATTTTGCATTGGTATTTTGCTTTTGTTTTTATTAATTTATATTTTTCATTGCATTTTGCAGTTGTTTTTTTACTGAACTCTGAACTGAACGCTTGAATGAATTGGCAAATTTATAAAAAGTTGCACAGGGGGGACCACGTTAAAACTCAACATTTGCATGCTATTTCTCTTAAGGATTTTTGGGGGCTAAAGCAAATTTTCGAAGTTTTGAAAAATTTTATGGCCAAGGAGTAAAAAGCGAGATAATGGGTTAGTTTTAGAATTAGTTGAATCTACATTTTCGATTTCGAGCCAATAGGATGCGATCACGACGCGGGGACCCCTTGTTAGTGGACTTATGCTATGTTCAGCTATTAATTTAATTTGTATTTTATTTTATTTTAAACTAAAGATAAGCTGGTATTACATATTAGTGAGCGAGCATGAGCCTTAAATCGAATAAACTTGAATTGAATTGTGATTGAAGAGGACACTTTACGGTAGATTGGTTGTTCCCGAAGTCTGAGGTTGCTGCCAAATATGCCAAGCTTCTCCGTCAAATTCACAATGACATAAGTATTTCTACACTGCAATAAACTGGATCGAACGATGCTGGGTAACTGATTTTCGGCACATAGCATAGCATTTCAAAAAGTGAAACTTTTAACTAAAGGCCACTAATCCGCTAGGTAGATTAATTAACACAAATTCTGAATATTGGTTAAAGTATACTAAATTGGGTGCGTGAGGGTAGCGTTAACGTGTGCAATTTTATTTGCCATTTTCGAAAATTACTATCAAAAATGATTTCTGTCCTTGAAAATGGTAGCAACTTACATGTCTTAACTTAAAATAGTATATTTTTCCATGCAGCATAGTTCAGTAAGTAAAAGCGTATTTTAATATTAAATAAAAATTAGGTTAATTTCATGTTCGATTTCTTTTGTCAAACGGCAGAAACTATTTCAAGCTATTTGCAAAACTTTTATGATTTTTCTAACAACTGGGAAGACGTATCATATACGAGAACCACACTCGACTACATTGAACTGGCTGCTTTTAGAAACACTGCTTGAAATGTGCCTGCAAACTCTGCAATTTTTTTTTAAATCATTTTGGTAACTGCTAGTACGAAAGTACGACTTTCAAAAATCTATTGATATATATCATTGATATTCCTTGACACCTTGATATTCAACTGATGTAAATTATGATTCTTTAGAAAGGTTTAGATTTGTAATTAAAAAAATAAGACACTTCCAAATTTTTTCAGTTTGTAAGTTGTTAATTTAAAAAAAAAATTTCCTCGTAGAGTGGCCGTTGTCACATGATATGAGACCTTTTTCTAATAAATAAAATTTGCTAACAAAAATGAATTATAGTTATTTGCTGAAACAGTAGATAAAATTTTTAAGTTAAAACAATTAATAATTAACAATTAATATTTGAAAAATTTCTCATTATTTATTTTATTTATTTATTTATTTATTTACGTTCACTCCTTGCAGGCCCAAAGCCCATGGAGCCATGTTAATGTGTAGCATTTGTTTACAACAAAGGGAGTTTGGTTCTTGAATAATTACGATATGTTAATAATAGTTTCTTTTGTGTTAACATAA
Organism: Bilobella braunerae; assembly: GCA_034694865.1. Lineage (NCBI taxonomy): Eukaryota > Metazoa > Arthropoda > Collembola > Poduromorpha > Neanuridae > Bilobella > Bilobella braunerae. The sequence continues at coordinate 269 of JAQFYP010000473.1, read as the reverse complement.
TTTGCCATGCTTTGCTAAGATAAGTAATGTGATCTTACATATATAAAGTTGTAAAAGTAGGCAATTATCTGAAGTTTTAAACATTATCAGTTGCATTTAGTTATAGGACTCATTTGAAAAATGTTCTTCTCATAAAGCATGAAAGAAAAAGAAATGTGAAAGGATCTGGTAAATTTTATCTGTCAGCATTACATAACTGGAGACGAAGGGTGACTCATTTCAGAACATCTCAAATTACAATTCTTCCACTTGGCCTTCTTCGCTTAATT